>PQWD01007208.1:0-74263 GCA_019425675.1 Leucinodes orbonalis | reverse complement strand
GTCAAGTTCTACTAATTAATACCCATGATGAGTGGTTTCATAAAAACATATTAACTTATATACAATAAATAAATGAATAAAATCTCATATTTTTACAAGCTTTTAATTGCAATGTTTGTTATGGTAGAATCTTACGGCAATTTCAATTTCAAGGCACTTGCGCTTAGCCGATTGAGCTGAAATTTGGCATGCACGTTTAGTTTGGATGACAATGCATGATCAATAGTGTGACCTCATTCTAAATCCAACATGGCGAACCAATAATTTTTAATTCATTCCTACAATATGGGTATCAGATTAAAAGGGTTGTTTTTACTAGAGTAACCGAAAAAAAGTCGTGACGTCAACACTTTATTCAAGTATGGCAGACTATAAAGCACAATGAAATATTAGAAGGGCTCCTCATTGAAGAGCTGGACTGTCCAAAACTTACTGGCAAATGACCTTGCAATAATGATGCGTTGAATCAGATGAACAGACTTTGGAACTTATTATGTGAAAACAAAAATAAATGTAAAAAAATACCTTTTTAAAAATAAGCTTTATTTAAATGCGCTAACAAGAAAAAAAATACTTTTACTTATTATAACGCATTCAAATTAACACATTTGTCACAATTTATGATATAAAAGCTTGTCACGGGATATAATTACCTAGTCGTTTACTTTCTTAGTTTTAAAATTTTAATAGGCAGCACGTAAATACTAGTACTGTTAGTGTTGGCTGCAGATGACCTTCACAGCTTCACTGGACAAGTGATGAGCGCAGTTAGCTCTCAGCCCTAACGAGATTTTAATGAAACTTCGTTACCTTTCTCTTTCACCAAACTAAAAAACTGATAACCTCGAAGGATTTTCGGTTTTGATTATTAAACATTTAATTTTAGTCAGTCCAATCATAAACCAAGTTTGCTCGACTTTCTCAGAAACATCCTTTGAGTTTTATCATCCAGGGGAAAATATAGGTATGTACATAATACGCAGTGTTAAAAAATAATTCAGTTAGAAATATGAGATTGACAAGCAATTTTTTTGACCTCTTATTGGTATTGTTCTTCAATAATAAACTAGAGAAGAAAACAAATTGACTTTTTGGATTTATTTTTCTTTCATTTAACATCATATTTTCTTTGACGACTGAACTGTTGAAATTAAAGGATTTTAATTCAGTGCTTTTGATGAAATAGCTTTCATTTATCGATAACTCTAATGGAAAGACTGTATATAATCTGAACTACTAAATTGACATAAAATGGAGACATACGAGAATCTGTATATACCAAGAAGAGATGATAGTCGAACTTGTGGCGTGGGTCATCAGCGCGGCGGAGCCAAGGGGAGATAAGTGCTCGCTTAACTTTATGCGGCCTCTTACAGCCCGAAAACTCTTATGAAACTTGTCGAAACTGAACACGCAGCCTTTTTTTAGTTGACTTTTGTTGCTAATAAACTGTATACGGTGAGAATACTCATTTCGCCACTAGCATTAAGTAATCGCATACCTTAATAATTGCGACAAACTCTTTCCTGTTTTGATGACCGGCATATGGAGGCAAAATAGAGGCGATTTATTTCAAGCAGTGGATTCTAAGGAGATGTATATGATGAGATGAGACAATAAACATCATTTATCTAAAATCTATTACACGGTTAGCTAAGTAAACAAATATAAAATCAAAATAAGTGCTTCAACAGCATGACACTTATTCATCTTTAATAAAATACTAACAATATTTATTAGATAGCTGCGTATCAAGGCCGAGTCCGACTACGCACTATCAAGGCCAATTTTTAATGAGTCTTGCTATTTCCAAGCAACCAAATATAACAAGTAATTATTGTCTTATTAACAAATGGAAGAAATAGATTATTCAGATCTTTTCAATATTAATCTTTTTTCTCAGTAATAATATAACCTTGTCTTAAGTTCTTCGTCACAGAATGTTAGAATTTTACAAAATAGAATTTAATTCATTTCGAACCCTTCCAATAGGTACCTATAAATAAACAAAACAAATAATTTATATATTACAGAAGCCATTGTTAATACTTTAATACTGCTAACTGCTTGAAAATTAAACTGTTTCCCGACCATTTAAATGGCATTCAAACTCCTAAATTATTTTGTTTGAAAATATATTTTAGTAATTCTTTTATTTTGAATCGTCAAAAAATGTTTAAATATTTGGTTTCCATATAAACATCACGAAAAAGTAGCGGAAACCGACAAAATGACACAAAATACATGAACATCATCATCATCATCAGCTCATTAACGTCCCCACCGAGGGGCACGAGCCACCCGTATAGGGTGATTAGGCCTTAGTCGTCCACGCGGCCCAGTGCGGATTGGACGACTTCACACACAACCTTCGAATCTCTTCGCAGGCGTGCATGAAGGTTTCCTCACGATGTTTTCCTTCACCGTAAGAGCGTCGGATAACGTACATATATTTTCGAAAATTCGAAAATACATTGGTACGTGTCGGGATTTGAACCTCAGCCCTCCCGATAGGAAGGCGACAGTCCACACCACTGAGCCACCGACGCTCTACATACACATTACATTGGTACATGAACATATCTGTTTGTATTGGTCGGGATGTTTATATATCAGTGGACATTTATTTATTTATTATATCTCATCATCAGCCTATAAAGCCCCACTGCTAGGGAACAGGCCTTCCGTTACAGCAAGGCTATTGGAACCTACGACCACCAGATTACGCAAAGATCAATATCAACGCAAGGCCACTAGACCACGGAGCAGTTAAATAGGTATAAGATACAAAACTCACCAAATATTTGAAATTATTATTTTGAAATATTGAATGCTATTTTTTTAATATAATGAATCAATGAAAGGAAACTTTGCAAGTTTTTGCGGCCAAACCTTTATTACACATGAACTGTATTATGTTTTAACGTGATATTAAACGTTGAAACGCATTGTGGTTTTTGCCAATTTATGTAGCTGTTATGTTTATTTTAAAAAAGAATTTCTAGTGAAGACGTACACTAACAATTCTAAGAATGTTTGATCGTTGTATGTACTTAGTATTATATACTTCAGTAGTAACATTAAATAGTAGTACTGTAGCAAAATGTTTCCTGAATTCGTTTAAAAGCAAGCTACTTTTTATTCACACCACAGCGTCAAGTAGACAGTTAAGTAAAGTTAAATTTACAATTTTTACGGACTTAATAAGAATGAAGTTGTCGGAACGTCGCCGCGTCGCTCGGAATGTTTGGGTACGAGTACTACATTATGTCAAAAGCCAACTGTTCACAGTGGTCCAAGGTATCGACTCGGTATACAAGGTAAGGACAGTTCGACCACTCATGCGTTCAAGATTTTTTGTCATTAGCTTGGAACATTTTACATATCATGGTATTTGGCATAAAGGATAATGTCTTTTATTATTATTGAAATTTTTAATTAAATTTTATGTAAGAATTGTTTACACATCACAAATTTTCCTATCGTATTCTCTCTACCACCTATTGCAGTCGACTGTTGGACACAAGTCTCCCCTATTTTGCGCCAGATATCCAGGGCTTCCACTTTTCTCATTCACCTCAGCGACCTATCGCAAGTCGTCGGTCCATCGGGCCGGAGGGCGACCTACGCTACGCTTGCCAAGACGCGGTCTCCACTCCAGAACTCGTCTGCTCCAACGGCCATCGGTTCTGCGACATAGTGACTGCCCACTGCTACTTCAACTTGCTGATCCGGCGGGCTATGTGTTTGTAACATAAGTTCTCTTACGGATTAAGTTATTTCTGATCTTATCGTTAAGAGAGATCCCGAGCTCGCTCCATTGCGCGTTCAATGACTTTGAACTTGTGAACCAATCCTACACGTAAAAGAAAACACGGAATGCAGTTACAATACGGAATTTTATTACAATCATATTAAAAGCGTTCTCTGTTCTCAAAGTCAAATCGCCAGTATCCTTTTGTCGTCGAATCTTAGTCATAGTCTAACTGGCTAGTCTAAACCAAAATGTCCGTAATATTTCCTGGCACTGCGGAGTCTGTGATTCCTGCAACTCTGTTATTTCCTGCAGATCAGAAACTGAATATTCGCTTCACCTCCACGACGGTATATATCAGTAGTTAAGTGTAGCTAATGAACTGGGAATTTATCAAAAATAGTTCAGGAATTAAAAAATTAAGTGTACCAAGAACCTCGATATTTTGGTACCTCACAAATTCACTGAAAGAAACCTAATAAACTAAAATAACTAATTTGGGATTATTTGTTACGAGGTTATTAAACCGGTCAGTATTTAAAGAAATTGATAACCTGTCATGAAAATGAATCAAAAGTGAATCACGTATGACTATAACATACGAAAAAGGTCGTGGTCAAAGGCTACACAGACTGTGGCGAACCCGGGTTAACTCCCAAGAAGGTGATGTGTATGTGGTGGAATTGGAAAAGCATAAATTAATATGTGATGCTACGCATCACGCAGGACCATCGATTCAGGACTCCACTACGAACAACTTATAAGATTAAAAGCAAGAAGATAAAAAAAGAAAAACGGCTATAGAAGGAAAAGGAATGTTTCTTATCAAGATAACACTATCAAAAATTAAGAGATATTGGCTGGGAGCTGTTAACATCCCCTATTGTCCTGACCTTTTGATAACCACTTGTTTTAGTCTCTTCAGGATAGCCTAAACTACTCGACACACATTTTAATTGCGACTATGGATCGCATATTTTGAGTCACGCAGCTATCTTAGCCGAACGCTGTACCCACTAGACCACGGAGGCAGTTATTTTGGTGTATTTACCGTAAATACATTCACATAGTAAAATACAATTATTTCAATATTACAAACTGAAATTCCAATTTTATTAAGTATGTGCTTATCTTACTGGGACATTATAGACTATACGAGTAATTACGCAATATTGTGTATGTTAAGCTTACTCCGTAAATGCTATACCGTAAATTTAACGGTATAGCATGGCATTAAGCAGAGGCAACTAAAACAGAATGAAGTGAAATATTGCATCTAAATAATTTGTCTTTAATCAAACACAACCAAAAAATTAAAATTAACAGCAACTTTAAATGTGTTTTCAAAAAGAGAGCTTAATAATAGACTTTTATTCGGGCTTTATCGAATAATGTAAAAATACATATTTTTCGGTACTCTTAGTAAGCAAGACGCATTATTTTCGCCTCCCTCATCGATATACGGAAGATGGAAATCCGTGAAATCTGCAAGGACTCCGACATTAGCATATTTATTAGCATTAGTCAAGACCCAGTTTGCGACGCCACGGTTTTGTTATCAATAAAGACTTCGCGGTTTTACCATCCATTTTCCCCTAAAGTATTTTCCCACGTTATACATATTAAAATTCATTTACGATTTTCCCAATACAGTGCGCATGGCGATATTCATACTTAACGTTGTATATTTCTAAAGATCTCTATAATAGCTTTGCAGCAGGGCATTTGGTTGAGAATCTTGTAAATCTCTATCGGAATGGTGGGTTTTAGGATGAATGATAGAAAAATCTACCTATATCGAGAACCTTCGTGTGGTTCAATTTTGGAAAAAATTCCTTACGAGTAAACACAACATTCATTTGTTTAAATTTTTTTTCTTCTAAATATGCCATTGAATTTTTATAATATGTTATTTCATCTAAGTACTAAATGGTATATCCATTGCTATCTGAGCTCTTTTGCTATCTCATAGGTAGATAATTGACTCCTTTACTAAAAAAATATATATTCGGACGTGATTCAATGCGAACAAAGGTGAGCTTGCTGTTAAACCCCGAAGTTTCGTTACGGCTCAAGTCAGGGCTACGGCAGATGACCTCAAATTTCGATATTTTGGGTACTCATAAAAAATATTTGTTTGGCGGGCGGTGTGCGAATTTGCATTGTCATGGTATCATATACGTCTTGAATTGATTTTTTAAATCGGTGATGACTTGTAGTGAATACCAGTCAGTAACCATCTTGCGATTTTTTAGTACAATAGTGGCGACGTGAACATCTTCTGCAACGAACGAGGCAACCATTTTTTGAAGTGCTCCGTGAGCGTATAATTTTGGTCAGTTTTATAAATCCTATAGTTTTATATATCCTTAAAGTGTATTGTCACAAGTGGCTAGTGTGCCTGCTTTGAAATACCAGCATTCTACAGTCCTAAGCCATGGTACTGCATCACTAAATACAGAAGTGATCTCCTTATAGCACTGAAGTCGCGATTACCCAGTTTGAAAGTGAATTTTTCTTAGGTATTGTCATTTTTACTGTAGTCTGTCACCTTTGAATTAACTATACTAAAAAATTTTTCGACCAAACTGAAAATTTTTATTTGATTTTGAATTCAAAACTCAAAGAGATGAATATGGCTAATGTTTTTTTAATAGTCGTGGTAGGTTGGCAAACGACACGAAATTAAGCAGTCTGCTTTTGCTTGCTTGTGAAATCAATACAGTATATTACATACTTCTCAGTTTTTAAATGAAGTTCATTTCATGCACTACATGAAAGCAATTTGCATCAAATACCATGAGAGTCACTCACGCATATCGCAATAGATAATAAACAGTAACAAGCAAGCAACCTTGAGATACAAAAAAGGCTAAAATTAATGAATAGTAACTTTAGTACACTTGAACTATTAGAGCCGTCGTTTTCAGTTCGCGATTTAGGTGTCATATATGATAGCAAACTATTGTTGATGAACATGTTGATAGCATAGTCACTAAGGCATCAAGGACGCTAGAGCTAGTAATGCGCCTTTCTAAAGAATTTTCCGATGTTAAGACAATTAAAATTTTGTACTGTTCTTTTGTTCGTAGCATTTTGGAATACGCCTCTCAGATCTGGAATCCTAGGTATCAAGTCTATATCACCCGTATTAAAACATTCAAAGAAAATTTATCCGTTACCTATATTTTCGTACTGGTGTTATATGTGATTTAACTAGCTACTTTGCATACTGTAGGAAGCACCACCTTCTACTGGACTTTAGGCGCAGTATAGGTGATATATCATTTTTACTCCGGTTGGCGTCGCGTTCCTTGAATTGTCCGGATCTGCTGACCAAGCTAACGATGAGGGTGCCTTCATGGTCCCTTAGAAACAACACGTTACTGTTTCTTCCAATGTCACGAACTAACTACAGACAAAATGAATACTTGTGGCATGCTTGTGATAATTTTAATGAAGTCTCTAAAGCTGTCGATTTAGACCTATTTAACACTAGGGTACGTGCGGCGAGGAAAGCATTAAGCGGGATGTGTATATATATATATATTGAACATGTATGTTTATTTCCTTTATTATTATGTGATTTGTTGTTGTCGTAGTTCAGTTGATTTCATTGTATTACTATAAGTGAAGACCTGTAATCGGCTTATTGTTTTTATTGTGATTTTTTTATACTGTTTTGAAGCTGTTTGTCTTCCAAATAAATAAATAAAGTATGAACATATAATTTCGAAAATTTGAAAACACATTGGTACGTGGCGGGATTTTAACATGCGCCCCCCCGCTCGGAAGGGAACAGTCAACACCATTGAGCCACTGATGCTCTCACTGTATTTCTATTTTAATTATTATGCGATATGAGTTAAATAATTACGAATTATTTATTTTGTTTTTTATCTCCCAACTATTCAATCACATTGTGTGACAGCGAAGCATGGTAGGGTACAGTTTTTCCCTACATATTTTTTTTAAACATAATATTATATTATAGGTATGCCATTTTGAAATGTTTTATTATGGATACAAAAAGATGATATCTTATTA
This sequence comes from Leucinodes orbonalis, assembly GCA_019425675.1. NCBI lineage: Eukaryota > Metazoa > Arthropoda > Insecta > Lepidoptera > Crambidae > Leucinodes > Leucinodes orbonalis. The sequence goes on along the minus strand of PQWD01007208.1, from coordinate 66,462 downwards.
ATTTTTTAAAATAGTTTAAAGAAACAAAATAAGTCCAGACCTTTCTAAGATACAGTCTTATTAAGAGTTGAGAAGTTGTACGATAAAAAGTTGCAGCTCGCCTAGCAACAATGATGCTGAACTTCGCTCTTAATCTTACATTCTTCCTTTTATGACTTCCCAGTTAAAAGAGCTGAGTTCGAATGATAGCTGGTAGTATAGCATAAAATAATAAAAAACACGCAAGTATAATATTCAGGAGTATTTCTCTATTAAAACGTTAAATAACATAAAAGAAGGGACACTGCAAGGTTTATGTTGTTATTAAGTTTTTTAAAAATAATCACAGTGGAGGTGTATGTAGTAGTGTGTGTATATAAGTATGTTTTGTTTTGCATACAAGATTAAAAATAACAAGTACATTCGCAGATTAACATCAAAATAGTTTTGGCATATGAATTCGTCTCCACAGCTTGAAATTACTTGTCTCGGTTTCGTGACAGTCAAAAACAATATGATTGTTATTAGATGAGCATATTGGCACAAAAAATGATCAACGGTCATTTTTTCTGGATAATGGATCTGGATATTAATACTAATTTGACAACGTTCAAAAGAACGTTGATTAATATTCTTAAAGGGCAGTCTTAATTATGTCTTTACATAATTTTGTTATTCTTGTTCTCACATGCACACTTAATTTATTTTTAAATATATTTTAAAGTATATTATTTACATTAAAATCTGTTAACTTCGATTTGCAAAACTGCTCCCAAGTCAGCTCTGATTATGTGCAGTTTTTAATTAAGGCTTCACTACTTGTTTGTATCTCTTAATAATGTATATTGTCTTCTTCTTCTTTAAATATGGCTATATGCGTGTTCCCACGATTCCGCTAATGTCACGAGATGTAGCTATTACACGGTATGTATATTGTCAATGTAATAAGTGTTGTCTTGTAAACTGTCCAAAATAAATAAATTATGTACCAGATAGTTCATATTCTTAGAATATAATGTCATTAATGATCTCATTAAACATACCAAGTCCAATAGAACAGCTCTAACTTTAAATTTTATTTATATCTAAAATACGCAGCTGACACACTGAGAATCATCAAAATGTTTATCTTGAAGTGCTAGAAAGCTAAAACTGGGTATGCAATCTAAGTGTAGCATACAACCAACAACACGTTTTTTTGAACTCTAATAGAGTTGGTTTCCGATGGAAACCAATGTAACGAACGAAATATTACCTAACTGATAGTCAAAGTCAAAAACATTTATTTCAAATTAGGCTTACAAAAAGCACTTATGAACGTCAAAAAATATAATAAAAACGATTAAAATACTAAACTAAAAATATGAGTTTTGATGCTTTGAAAAAAAAGCGCTTCAGTGGTTTGGCCTGTTTAGAAAGAAGCACTCAAGAAAACTCAACAGTGTAACCTTTTTTAAAAACATTTTCATTTTCCTTAATGTAACAATATATCATAAACACTGAAATAGCTGAGCAGTTTAAGACCACGGATTTTTATCACATAAATATTCGTCAATAGTGTAGTACCCTTTTTTAGAAAGGTGGTTTTTTATTCTAGCTTTAAACATATGTAAAGGTAACTCGACAACATTTTGCGGTACCCTATTGAAAAACTTTATACATCTTCCTATAAAAGATTTCCCTAAGGTTGTAAATAAAACGAATAGCTCTTTTTTGTAGTACAAATATTATATTAATGTCGGCAGCTGAGCCCCACAACAGTAGACCATACGACATGATACTATGAAAATAACTAAAATAAACCAATCTTGCTGTTTCTACATCTGTCAAGAGCCTTATCTTCCTAACAGCATAAGCTGCCGAGCTAAGTCTACCAGCCAGTGATTCAATGTGAGGCCCCCATTGTAACTTTGAATCTAAAGTTATACCAAGAAATGCAGTGGAGTTTACATTTGATCATTATTCAGTTCCACTTGATCATTATTCAGAGTTATGTTGGTCTCAACCTGCCTTACATTTGGCATAGTGAATTTTATACATTTAGTTTTTTTGCATTAAGTAAAAGATTATTAGCAGTAAACCAATGCATTACTTGAGACAGAGCTCTATTTACATCGTCAAAAGTCTCCTTACGTCTGTTAACATTAAAAATCAATGACGTATCATCAGCAAATAGAACTATATCCGAAAGACTTTTACAATAGTAAGGGAGGTCATTTATATATATTAGAAATAATAGAGGACCTAAAATTGAACCCTGGGGCATTCCCATGCGCAAAAGGGCACTATGCGAATTTGTGCCATTAATACAGACTTTTTGAACTCTTTCAGATAGGTAAGATTCTACAAGACTCAATGAGCATTCTGATACACCGTAATGTCTCAACTTTAATAAAAGTGTTTTATGGTCAACGCAGTCAAAAGCTTTAGACAAATCGCAAAAAACTCCTATTGCATAATTTTTGTCCTCCCAGGCATCAAAAATATGCTTAATAAGTGCAATCCCTGCATCAGTAGTATTTTTATTTTTTGTGAAGCCAAACTGTTTCTCATGTAATAATTTGTTAACGTTAAAATGTGAAAGCCACTGATTGAATATAATTTTTTCAAATATTTTACTTAATGCAGGTAAAATAGAATAGAATAATAGATATACATATCAGTAGAATGTATCAGAATTCGTTTAAGTAAGTGTCGAAAGGGATAGGTCGTATAGATTTAGAAGCTTGGCTTTACATGAGATCTGATATGTTTTTAACAGCGCAAACCTTATGTGGTCGTGTTGGCAACATATTACATGAAATGTTTTTGGTGGGCTTGACAATTTTAAACCGCATTTTTTGCAGTAAATGATAGTTTCTGATATTGATTCAAAGCTTATCCCACCGCCGTAAAGTAACATGTTTGTCGGTTTTTTACAGGCTCTACTTTGGTGAGTGTTTTTTCGAGCTCCATACACTGTTCCCATCGTCTACCTTTCACCATAGGTCATCAAGGCAGACTGCAAAATTTCATTCATATGTTGTTGACGTTCCCCGTATTCGGACTAAGCGTTCCGCGTCTTCTTTCACAAGCTCGCTCCATCTTAGATCACGTCTCTTCCATTGGGATAGCCTGTGCTCAAGAATAAGCCCATCAATATATATATATTGTGGTATACACATGTAGTTCATTAAAGTATAATGTTAGCAATATCGAGAAACAATAATAAAGACAAAGAAATATGATATTTGTAATCGCTACCTTTTGTCATACAGAGAAGTGCAAAATGCTTCCTTTATTGTACAAGCTGTGGCCCAGGTTCTAACCGGGTATAAGATATTCTCTCGCAGTAAAATATAGCCTAAAATAGCTTCGTTAAGTCTCGTTAAAGCGGACAGCTCATTCGACGCGCAGCGCGCCGGTTAACAATATTAATTTATTTTCGTCAATAAAAAGTTTTTCGAAAATAAAAGTGGCCTTAGTTTTTTCTCATTATATAAGCTACCAAAAAAGTCCCGCCCTAATTGGTCCAGTCGTTTCAAAAATTACCAGACAAACAGACAGACTGATACAAATTCAAAACAGACTGATATTAATATTACAAACAGACACACAAATTTCATTTATATGTAATAGATAAATTCGTACTGGCATTTAGTAAAGCAGGAGTGCTTATAATGACGCACACATTATTTCTATGGTGCTTCACGTAATGGCTGGCATCAATAACATCGCTCTTACGCGCTGAGCGTATCATTTACTAAAACATTATGAAGAACGTCATTACGATATCTATGCATATTGTTTGCACATAACGACACCCAAATGTACATAATAATGGGATAAAAAGTAATAAAAATATATGAAACCTATCAAATATGATTAACATAATTATTAAAATCAAATAATTGCTTTTTCAGGTTTGAGTAATCAATTTCCAATTCACGGTACAATTAACCGTGTTCATGTGGTGCCCATAGCTCGTGACTTTGTTTCGGCCTTGCGGCCTAGTCAGAGTTGTTTGTCTTAGTACATTTGTTGGTGACCTACGGGGTTTTAGTTCATTGGGCATGTGAACTTTATCGATGAGATACTTTTAAATTATTGTACACTTTGTTCATGAATATCGTTGAGGGAATAAAAATAATTTGATGGCCCTCTTAATATCAGAGAAACCTGACAGCTGTGAGGTGTTAATATTTTTCAGGATAGGTCATAATACATCAAAGTACGATTGGAGTTGCATGCACGGTTTCATCAGGTAACTATAAAGAAATAAGTCCTTATAAAAATGAACGAATTTCAAAGGCTACAATCTAAAGCTTATTATGAAATGAAAACATGTCCTCGAAACGGTTCTCATTCGCAACTAGTTTCATTCGTAAAGACGTGGTGGTTCCGCAAACGGATAACGCGACGCGAGACGTTTGAACGAGAGGAAAGTGAACTAGTCACCGTAGTTTCGTAGGTTTTTCTTCGAGACGAGGGTAATGGTTTCAGACTTGCAGTTTCTTTACGTTTTAAGTTCATTTTGAATCGTAAGTCTGAATTTTTTCATGCTTTATTACGGCTAAATACTGACTGATACACATTTGATTACACCAGACGTATTAAAATGTAAATTTTTGATTACTTATTACTTTCGTTTAAATTATTAGTGCACATGAGTTATTTTATATTCGTATAAAATATGTTTGAAATGTTTTCTGATTTTTGCAGTGGCAGATTTATAGGACAGTTTTATTGAGCAAACAAAGAGAATAACGATATTAGACTGTATTATTGAAAACAAAGATTGTTTTTAGTGTCGAATCCATACTCATTAACAGACAAAGCCGTCACAAAGGATTCATGCAGCTTGAGGCTCTAATGATACAGTGATATAGGTACAGGATTGTACGGTTAAACACCTATATTTTATTTTTGTATTACTATATTTTTGCCTATTTAGAGTGCCTACATATTGAACGCAGTTTACACAGTTCTACTATAGTCGCGAGATGAGGACTGGTTTGTAACGAGACGTAAAAGAGTTTTACTATCGACGCACGATGAGGACTGACTGGTTGATGTAATCGCAACAACTAAGTCTTCTGTGTGATATGTTAAGATGTGTAAAGATACCGATGCATTTAATACATATGTGTTTTTTTCATATTTTGACACTCTTATGTAATATTCAAGAATACCGTTGTAAAGCTACAACACATTTGTTTACTCGAAGATCTTAGTAAAAAATATCAAAACCTGAAAAGCTGTCATCTCGACAGGTTTTATCAAATATATCTTGCACGCGATTTGCACTTTGATTGACGCACATGACGTTGGTTGGTTTTGTCCATTAATCGTAACTGACTTTACCTTTCGTCCGTATCGTTGTGTACATTGGGTAGGTCGTATGCAAATATAATTGCGGACTTGTGCAACGGACGGGCGCGCATTAGTGGCGCTTTGTGCTGAATCATTCGGTCCATTTCACACCGCACACCAAATTAGCCCCTTTACTCGGCTTGCGCCTAGATTTTGCAAAGGATTTAAAATATAACACTTTAAGTTAACTTAGTTTTTATCTGACGTAATATGATGATATTAAATTACAAGATTTGTTTAAATGACGAAGTGTCACTGATCCGATTTAAATGCTCGGTTCGCAATAAATTAATCACAGTCCATTTTCCTATGTATCAGTTTGTTATCTATATATTTTCAGTTGTTTAAGGGGAACAAAACAACAGCACTCTTGTGCTAGACTCGGTTGGCCGTTTTAATTAAATATTTTGTACAATTATAGTTTTTGGTTAAAGGTAAAAGGTAGTTGAAGGACTTCTTTATATATGGGGGTCCTATAACGAAAAATCTTCAACTACCTTGCAGTTCTAGAAATCCTTTCTATAGGGGAAACCTTTACTTCCATTGCACTTGATCTCGTCTGCTGCAGGGAGAGATACTTGTATCGCGCAACTTTCATTATAATTTGAGGGATTACGGACCTAACACAGGGATCCCAGTACCTATAAAAGTTCAAATAAACATCGTACACTAAATGATCGTGCTCGCTAATTTCAGTAAAGCTAGAAAATACACGGATACCTCAGTCATTATAAGCTTCCTTACTTCAACCTTCAGTAACGAGACCTCAGAAAAAAAGGTCGATGTATCCTGCCATTAACAGGATGAAGAATTGATTAAGGTTGAGCATTCAGTTCTTTTTTAATTATTTTAGTATTTTAATCAATCCTATTAAAAAAGTGGTAACATTATTTACTAGTAATTTCGGTAAGTGATATACTTCTGCAGAAATTTTTTTTCCGATAATCAGCCTGCAATGTCCCCATAAACTGAAAAACATCACACAAAGTGACATTCATTATGCCTTCTCCCCATGGGATTCGAACCCATTACCTCCGGATCACACAGCTATCTTATGGTGCGTTCTGACGCATGTCATATCACGCGCCGCGCCGTCCGTGTTGATTTGTAGTTACCGAAAGTAACCGGAAATAACACTGAGATAATGATGATGACACCAAACCATTTTTTTACATTTAACATTTAATATCTTGTTCAGATGGAACACACAAATTTGGTTAGTATTTCTCTAGCAATTTCCCCATAGGTCTAGCATTAGATGATAGGATGATATTTTTATGTTATGAAGTGATCTGCACTATCAGTTCGCTCACCTGATGGTGACACGCCTGACCATGACAGCGAATCATTGAAGAAACACAGTGACAATATAAAGTCACTATTCCTTGTCAACACTGCCTTGCGCCTATCATCCGAGACGACGGATGTTAGGTCTCGTATACCCGGTAATTGCATCAGCTATAGTGCCCCAATCCCGAAACACAAAAGTGCATAACATTCATATTGCACGGGACGATACTTGGCACTGCGGTGGTATCTACCAAGACGACTCAGTATCGATACTGAGCTTACCATTTAGTAAATCTCTTGATTAAATTATTGGAAAATGTTTAATATATTGGAAATACAGTAGAATTCATTTATACGACGCCGCTTATAACGACTAACCGTTTTTAGCGTCGATATTATTTACTCAAGTTCGGTTTAATAGTTAGATACTGAGAAAATGTAACCGTTTAGTGCGACTCCGGTTTGAGCGACAAACCGTTTATAGCGACCATTTTTTACGATAATTCGTCCGTTTAAAACGACGCGCCGTGTTTTGTTTTAATTTAGGTAACGAATGACCAATACCTCGGCCCCCTCACTTTCCCCGCGCGCTTCGCCGTTCAATTCTCCTTATTGGCACGCGTAAATCACAGTTAGTGTTTGTCACCTATTATGACAAGTTCATAAAGCGCCATAAAATGAGTTCTGTGAAGAGAAAGTGTTTTACAATTGAAGAAAAGAGTGCAATATTACATAGATTAGAAGCTGGTGAATCAAACACGACCCTCGCAAAGGAATTTGGCGTATCTCATTCTACAATATCAACAATAAAAAAGAATAAATACAAGATCGAGCCGCTATTTAATGCCAATGTTTTGAAATGCAAACGTGTAAGAACTTCTACTCATGAGCACTTGGATAAGGCATTGTTACAGTGGTTTAAGCTTCAGCGCGACCGGGGAATACCTCTTAATGGACCTCTGCTACAAGAGAAAGCAAATTTTTTTGCTAGACAGTTAGACATGCAAAATTTCATATGTTCCATGAGTTGGATAAATCGTTTTAAAGTAAGACACAACATCGTCAGTGGAAAGATTGTTGGCGAGTCTTTGTCAGTACAACACAGTGATGTACACGATTGGTTAGAAAAAGTTTGGCCTACTCTATGTGCTCAATTTAGTGATGATGAAATTTTTAATGCAGATGAGACCGGGTTGTTTTATAAATTAACCCCAGACAAGACGTTGAAATTTAAAGGTGAAAAATGTACAGGAGGAAAATTATCAAAGGAGCGAATAACAGTGATGGTGGCAGCCAACATGAGTGGCACAGCTAAAAAAAAACTTCTCGTAATCGGGAAATCTCAACGTCCCAGATGTTTTAAAAATGTACGGCATTTGCCAGTGGACTATGAGAGCAATCGAAAAGCCTGGATGACTGGTGACATTTTTACCAAATGGGCACGCGCATGGGATCGTGAACTTACGAAAAAGAATAAGAAAATCCTGCTGTTAGTTGACAACTGTCCTGCACATCCCCATATTGCAGACTTGAAAAGCATAACCCTAGTATTTCTGCCTCCAAACACGACATCAGTGTTGCAACCCATGGATCAAGGGATCATTCGAGCTTTGAAAGCACATTTTCGTAAAAACCTTGTTTTAAAAATGATCCAGTTTCTAGATGGCAGATGCAGTAGTGTTGAGTGCCCGAAGATCACTGTTCTTGACGCTATTCTAATGATTCAAGATGCCTGGACTCAACTCAAGCAAGGAACAATTTTTAACTGTTACAAACATGCTGGTTTTGTCCGAAGCAATGTAGAATGTACCATAACTTCAGATGATTTTAACGAAGACGACGACGTACCGCTGAGAATTTGGGCGAAGGCTATTGATAAGCATCAGTTACCCATAACAAACGAGGACTTTGAACATTACGCGCGTGTCGATGATGCTGTCGCCACTTGTGAAGAGCCGTCTGATGAAAACATTGTGGATAATATCATCGCCGACGACGCGAATAGCAAAGATAGCGACGGTGATGATGACGAACCAGAGTTTTATCCAACCTTGAGTGTATCTGAAGCTCTGAAGGCTGCGGAAACGCTTAATGTATTTGTTCAGACTAACTTTGATGATGACCATATGAAAACAATGATGTCACGAATTCACAATGCTGTCCGAAGTTCTTACTACCGAACAAAAGTCTGTCAAAAACAACCCAAATAACAGATTTCCTACGTTAGTGACAGTATTACAGTACATTACGTACCTATGTTTGTAATTTGGTATGTACTACTTATTTGTGTACATATAAGAATAATTAAAATAAATATATGTAACTGATTCCTACAACATTTTCATTTACCTAAATAGGAAAATCAAACTTTCGCACTTATAATACATAATTACATACATATGTAAATCCGTTTTATACGTCATCCGGTTAGTACGACATAATATCGCCGGTCCCTTGAAGGTCGCTATATCGGATTCTACTGTACAGTTAATACATACAGTATAATATTATTGAAATACAGTTTCAAAGTGCAAACTGAATTTATAATTGCTACTGGATTCTGATTTAGATGAATGTTGGCAAAAATATCGTATTATTATATTACCTCAATAATACCATGACAGCTGCTCTCTGAAATCATTCATAAAGAGTCTGCCTTGTAGTGGTTTCTTTCATTTAAATTTCATTACATCATATGATTTTCACAACTATAATAAAATAGTTAGTGTCTCGAATATGATATAATTTAAACTTGAAATAGAAATAGAAATTTTATTTTGCGAGAATGTGGTTAATTACAGATGACAGATATTTTTTCACATTTCCGAGACACATTCACCCAACGGGCAAGCAAATACATCACGATAATTATATTGAAACAATTTTCCTTTATATTAATGTCAGATAGATCATTTATGTACTTATAATGTCAAATTCATGTTTAAATAATAATCATCATCATCAGCTCATTAAACGTCTCCACCGAGGGGCACGAGCCTACCCGTATAGGGTGATTAGGCCTTAGTCGTCCACGCGGGCCCAGTGCGGATTGGACGACTTCACACACATCCTTCTAATCTATTCGCAGTCGTAAATAATAAATTCATAATAGAAATAGTAAAACTGTGTTCATATTAAATGTTTCAAAAACCATGCCTAAAATAAAACAAATAACAATAACAATACAAGCATTATTTTTTGTTATACATTATTATACATTTTTTTTTTGTAAATGCATACATATTATACATAGAAAACACCCAAACCATTACAAACACACATGTTCATGCCCAAATGTGTACTACCCGGGAATCGAACTCGGAACCCTTGGTGTTGCAGCCGACGTCTCAACCGCAACACCAAATGGTCGTCGAAAAACTTCGTTCTTAAATATATACTTGTTTATATTAAATAAAGTCAATATGAGTAATGAGACATTCGAGATTGTGACGCGGTTGGTCGTAAAAAAACATAAATACGAATATATTATAAAAGGTATTTTATTTTTAGACTTATAGCCTATAAAGAATAAATTGAATCAGGAAGTTTTTAAGTTGAGCAAACTTTAATCTACCATATTTTGAATAACGAGTAAGTGATGTTTATTAATCCCGTCTCCACAGAAGTTTATTTTACGTGGGTGTCACTTCGACGAACTCCTGAATACAAAGTTACAAAGAATAGTTAGTGGAGCAGAGATGTAAGCTACGGTGTAACCAGATATTTTGGGTAAATGGACCTTCATCACTTAATAATTATCATTACAACTTTCTTCCGGACGGCGATTATTTTTGTAGATTACATTCGTTTCACCAGGAATTTGTGAACTTTGTAAGATATTAATTAGCGATATATTATTTTATGGTGTCAGGCTCTATCCTGAAGAGGTCGGGTTCGATCCAGTTTGCAGTACAAACATTGTTGTCATAAATTCTGTTTGAACTGATTTAGCCACATAAACTCAGGGTATGACTTTAATAATAAAAAAATGATTTTAAGAGAATCTTTCTGTTTGCCGTTGGTTTCGTTCATAGCATCTCCGGGTAAGAGGCAAGCGCAGATGAAGAGGTTTATTGTATGACAGTAAGCTTTACGTGTTATTATTATTTAGAGTCCCAGTGTTTAAAACCTAATTATTTGAGTAAATATGAAATCCTTTCGTGTGATGACGATGAGATTGTTTTTTACATTGCTGACCCCAATTCAACTTGGTTCAATATTATTTGACTCCACAGCAAAATAGTGTTCCCATTCTTATAGCTGTATCTGCTGTCAGTCAATCGTAAGTTTCACATAGAACAAATTCGTGACTGTTCTTATGGCAAGAGATCTTACATCCCGATAAGATTGAGGGGGAGGTAATTATTATAAAGGCTTTCACTTTATTATAAAAATCGCTCGTAGTTCTGCAGTGATACAGTATGTGGACATCTGGAGGACTGTTTTCCAATGCTAACGCAGTCAGTTGGGTCCGATAGGAATTAAAATGCGATAGGGAAATCATTAAAAAGGGGGGATGGGTTACCGGTAACCCCAATCAGGCGGTGAAACTCAACACCTTCACTTTTGCTACCCTTTCACCCGGGGATCAAATAGCATATTATTAAATATTCATATAAGGATAGCAGGTAAAATTTCATCATCTAGAAAAATAAATATTTAAGGTCCAAGCAACAGGATTAATTTAGTCTCATCCCAATTTTGGCAATCTGAAAACCACAAATTTGCCATTGAATACAGTATTGTAACTTAAGTGGACAAACTGGACTACGTTGAGCGTATAATATTGAATATATACAAATCCTATATAAAAAGATGTTTAATTATCCTTAATAAATAGGTAGGTACTTAACGAAACTCACTGAGCTTACTTAATGATTATAATCCTCAAAGCGGTAAATTACCTCAGCGTTCTAAATATTTCTTTGCGGGGCTTTATCCGCGAGGCAAGTTGTTGAGAACGAGTGTTGGGCGAATGTTTAGCGAGACCTCGTAATCCTCGGGGTTTTTGCGACGCCGATCCTTTGTACTACGCTTAGTGCCGCCGCAACGCGCCCCCTTATCAACGCTTTGTGCTTATGATAAATTATAGTAACACCTTCGTGTCTCTTTAGTATTAAGACTGTTAAGTAGGTAGGTACTTTGATGAGCGTGTCTCAAATGAGCGAGCTATGATTAAGGAAAATAATATAAGTTAGAAAATTTAAATTGTCGAATATAAATCGAATCGTTTGTTTAGGATATTGTAAGCTCGTGCTTAGGAGAGCATAATAAACTAGCCGGAGAAGAGTAAAATGACTGATTGTCTGCATACTTGATTTTTAACAAAAGAGTCATAATACATCGGATTACAGATTCCGAATTCATTGACATTGTAATTTGAAATTCGTGATTGTTAATGTCGTACGTAATTAGTTTTTCGTATTTATGTAGTGCCCTGGTGTTGTAGATAAACCCTGTTGTAGAAACTGTCAATGTCCATGCTAAGGCTTGTGCAGTGTATGCATTTGAGAACAATATATTCATTTTCTTTTTTGTTTAAGCTTCTAAAAAGTATATGTAATGGTGTTGTTACTTGTTCGGACATTTTTTAAAACTGGNCAAGACGAATAGTCACGTTCAATGATCATGTGATGCCACAACCGATATGCGTCGATGGCTTCCTTCTCGAAGTTGTGCAAGAATACGTTTACTTAGGCCAAACGATCCAACTTAGCCGGCTCAATTTTGAGAGGGAAGCTAGAAGGAGGATTCAGTTGGGCTGGGCGGCATTCGGTAAGTTACGTCAGGTCTTCACGTCGACGATTTCGCAATGCTTAAAGACAAAAGTCTTTGAGCAATGCATCCTACCCGTACTAACATACGCAGCTGAGACATGGACACTGACTGCGGGATTGGTTCACAAGTTCAAAGTCACTAACGCGCAATGGAGCGAGCTATGCTTGGGGCCTCTCTTAGGGCGCCGGATCAGCAAGTTCAATGGCAGTGGGATGATCACGTATGTCGCAGAACAGATGGCCGTTGGAGCAGACGAATTCTGGAGTGGAGACCGCGTCTCGGCAAGCGTAGCGTAAGACACCCTCCGGCCCGATGAACCGACGACTGGCGAAAGGTCGCTGGTGGAGGCTGTATGAGAAAAGCGGAGGACCGGGTTATCTGGCGTAAAATGGGGGCGGCCTATGTCCAGCAGTTTACTCGGTGGTAGACTCGGTACCAAGGCGTCTAAGTAGGTACTACTGCGGTGCCAGATATCGTTCCTTAAAATAGGAGTGTTCTGCACTTTTGTGTTTCGGTATGAGGGTACTGTAGCTAGGGTTAAGAGAGAAAATTACATGGTATAAGAGATCTAACATCTGTCGTCTCGGTTGACGGAAAAAATGACTGCCTACTGTTATTAATTTCCTTCAACACTGCTTCAGGCGTAACACTTTCCACCAGGTGAGCGCACTGACTATCACGTACTATATGTATGTATGTTATATATATGTTTAGAATGCTTGTGGCTTTTTTTGTGTTCATTTGGCTATGGAGAAACATACACAACGCAGGAACTTATATGGCTTGTTTCAAGTATGCTTTTACGTTGCTTTAGTTTGTACTAACCCTAAGAAAAATAGGTTATGCCTGTCATGTGAAAGCCTTATTATGTAATAAAATTGTTGATAAATAGTATCACATTTTTTGTACAGTTGAATTTATACAGCTTCGAAATGCTGTTTAATCGTATTAACATAATAAAACATTATAAGAGGTATGACGCCTCCGCCATGTTAACAGTTTATAAAGGTAAACTTGGTTGGTTACGTTTCGAATATTGGGAACAAAAGCTTTTATTTTGTTATTCCTTTTGCACACGGCCTAGAGTACAAAAAGTTTTTGGGATCTGTTGTCTTGCGAAAAGTTTACATGAATCAGCTTTCAACTAATTTAATAAGGTCTGTTACTATATCTGCAATCAACTTATGTGAACTATGCAATTAGCAAGGGCTCTCTTACGGAAACTACCCAGTCGTGTCCGCAATAATATTTAGAGCTTTGCTTGTGTTTCGGAATGAGATACAATTGTTATTAACACTATAATTGGTTGACTTTATTCCATTACACACATTTTTTTAAATGGACTAAGGTGCAGGTGCTATTTCTTCACAATATTTTTCTTCACTGTTGAGCTGTTAGTAATTATTTATCTGATGGTAGGTACGACAAAATTTCCATCATTCTTTGCTCGGCTATAGGTTCATCATCAGATCCCGACTTCCAATTCTGTCGGGTAAATGTCACTATTAAAAATTCTAGCGGACTAGTAAATTCTAAATTAAATTTTCCCTGTAAGTGAACTAGTTAAACATCAAAGTGCGTAGTTATTTCTGCCCTGTAAGTACCTTTGTACTATTGTTTTAGTTTGATAAATTGTTCCCAACTACGTATATGTGTGCATTAATAATAAATAAATGTTCAAAGCGTGTTCTTAACAATTCTAAAATCTTAAAAAGTGTAGTAATCTTAATTTACATTTCTTTAAATCTACGTCTATCATGTAAATGCACGACCAATAACGGGATGGAGTACCTACTGAGCTGTGGCCTGGATACCCTATTTGGATGGACAAAATGATACGCACTCTGCGTACGTATTTGTACCAATTGTATTTTCAAGTGAGCCCCTTGTGTCAACAAGGTGAACTTGAGATTGTTTACGTCTGAATATCTGGTTGTTTTATTTATTGGATTGGATTGTATTGTTCATCGCATTTTGTAGATATGTTTTTCTGTGTAGTTAAGTTGATAACTATTGCAATATGTATTTTTTATCCTGAGGAAAGCGTAAACATAGAATAGGCCCTATTTTCTATTCCTAAGCCAACGCCACCACCTCCATAACGATAAAAGCTCTGGCGAACACTAAATTTCGTGGTTAGAGTTCAAATCGAGCATGAAGACCACGTCCCGACTAGGGATGAAACGATACCACTGAGGTATCGATAATTTTTCTACATAGGTATGGTATCGGTTGTCAAGTATCAATACGTACTCGGTATCGGTTGAAATTTTGTTTTGTTGATTGTGAGTGTCGGTGGCTCAATGGTGTGGACTGTCGCCTTCCTACCGGGAGGGCCGAGGTTCAAATCCCGACACGTACCAATGTGTATTCGAATTTTCGAAAATATATGTACGTTATCCGACGCTCTTACGGTGAAGGAAAACATCGTGAGGAAACCTTCATGCACGCCTGCGAAGAGATTTCAAGGTTGTGCGTGAAGTCGTCCAATCCGCACTGGGCCCGCGTGGACGACTAAGGCCTAATACCACCCTATACGGGTAGGCTCGTGCCCCTCGGTGGGGACGTTTAATGAGCTGATGATGATGATCGATTGAAAACTATCGATACTTACTCGTATGGAATAGTTTTTTGAAAATTTTAGATAAAAACTTAAAGAAGTGTTCTAATTATGAATTATAACATTTATTAAAAAAACTGCTTTTGTACTAAAAATATAATTATACTTTGGTGAATGTTTGCCTGTTAGATGATTTCTCGAGGCAAATATTAGATGAGTGTAAAAAATAAAGGTGGGGACTCAAGCTTCAAATCATCCCATTTCTTTAATCGCTAAGAATTTTAAGGTGCAGGCTGGATTAGCCAAATAAATTGAATACCATCGGCTTTCTCATGAGCGCTTTCGCTTCTTGCCAACTATGAGTTGTTTTTCTTGTGACAAAATCAAAATCTTCAGTCGTCGATTCATTTTCAGAGGCATAGGATGAAATTGACATTATTTCAATATTATTATTTTTGTATGACCTTGCCACACGTACTTGGAATAAAATACATGGGAAAGAACTTGAAATGAAAGTTTTTAAACTACAGTAAAGTTCTCATATGATATGAGTACTTTAAATCGATACATAATACAAAGTATCGAAACCAAAAATACTTCATATCGGAAAAAAGTATTGAGTATATACTTGTATTTACTCATATCGTTCATCTCTAGTCCTGACAATCACAGCTTTCATTGAAGAGTTAGTAAAGCGGTAGAGTTCTTTTAATTACTGGTTACACTGTGATTGTATAGGCTTCCTACAGGTGCAATAATCACTGAGCCACTGAAAGGAGTACATGTAACAGACTAACGCAGTGGAATTCCATTCTTCACTTTTGAGGACATTGCATTGGGAGGCTTATCGATAGGCTTTATCTATCAGAATATAGCTGAAATAGTCATCATCAGCCTATAACGTCCCACTGCAGGGATCAGACCTTCTCATAGCCATGTCATAGAAGTAAGTAAAAAAAAAACAGATCAATTCATGACGGTTCTTAAAAATAACTCAAAGTATTCATCTTATTTACACATATCGAACAAGTAGTTATAATAAGTAGTTTATGTTAGATTTAAATATCAAAAAACAAGTTTGACAAACTCAGAAACAAGCTTTCGATCTGGAGCTCGAATTACTTACAAGAATAAGTGAAAATCAAGCAAACCTAAGAAAGACTATAATCGTTTAATATAGAGAAAACACCTAATACTTATAATAAAGAGATCACTTAGTCAAACAGAAAGCAAATTAACGCCAAGAAGGCAATCAATATCTAAGTAATTTCCAGCAAATATTTACTATGGACTATAATAAGCTTTGAGGTCACAAGTATTCGCTATTATTTCCTTACGTACTACATTGCGCCATCATATTCGGGATTTTATGTCAAATCGTTATTTGATGATACAAAATGAACTAAAAAGTAATTAAACATGAATGGAAAAAATTGAATTCTTCAGTACGATTGCTTGGCTTTTGAGTCACAATTTATAAACACTGGTCGAAGCCCCAATTTAAATAAGGAGCTTGTATTATGGAAACCTAGGTTCATACTTTCCTTGTTACTACTTGCGTATCAAACAAATAAGGTTAACATAACTGGGACTCTGCTACTGCAAAGGGTGCTCTACTCAGTGAAAAACTCAACAAAAAATTTGAACGGTTTTTATACAAGAAAAAATACAGATACTTCTTTTTTGTAGCTCTGTTTTTGTTTGTAGCTGGTATGGCTTGGAGACATTAGAATTAAGACGTAAGATGCCGTTAATAACTTTTACTATCTTCTTCTTAGAAATACAGTTTATAGATCAACGTTCTAGAATGTGTTTTTACCCTTCCACAGAATGTTTTTGCCTGATGCGCTAACGTAATACATATACATAATAAAGTTAACGTAATTTTGTTTGTTTGTCCCCAGGGTTGGTCAATGTTCGCGTCATCGGTGACCAAAGCGGCTAGAACTGCCACGGAAAGTGCGGTGCGGTACGGTGAGATCGCCTCGCAGAAAGTTTCGGAAATGGCGACCACTGTCACTGAAAAGGTAATGATACTCAGTTAAGACGGCAGTGTTTTTTATGTTATAAGTGTACAGGACGGTCAGGACGCTCACCTGATGTTAAGTAATACGCCTAACCATGACAGAGCCGCATTAAAGGAAATGAACAACTGTAAAACAGTTATTAACCTCCATCAATGCCTCACGGCGCCCGACGCCCGAGACTACAGATATTAGGTCTATAATCCGGTAATTCCTATACAAGCCCTCGTATCAAAAATAAAAGTGCATAACACTCCTGTTTTACGGGACGATATCTGCACTGCGGTGATACCTACTTAGACGACTCAGGTCGAGTCTACACCTAGTAAACGCTACACATTTGTAGTAAACTACATTATATGTAGAATGTAGATATCATCAAAGACTACATCGCACTTAAATTAATTGAGATCAATATTTGTTCAGTCCAAAGTTGAACTAGCCTGCCTTACATATCATGTAGGCTAGCGAACATTATTTAGATTTTAACTATGTTTACTCGTATTTTGTGTTGATAAAATTAGACAGCATAGCATTGATTTTTTCTACTGCGCCCGAAGGTCACTATGTCTGTGACACGGTGTTTGAGACGTTTTTTTGACTTTCCAGGAGTTTGGCAGATCGAATCCCGCGAGAGACCTCATTGTAAAATTCTCTTTGTACGGTTTTCCCTGTTTGAAAGAAGACATTTATAACCACATACACAATAAGATATCAAATGTACAAACAGAAAAGTTAACAAATATCAACATCAACAATAACAGTCATATTCTGGGTGGTGGTGGTTAATAGGACCTAACCCAGCATGTGCCACAGCTGCTGTTTGGATGGAATCCTTAACCCATCTAACCTTTGGGCTCACGTGATTGGTTACGGCCTAAAATCCACGCTACGCGGAAACCCCGTGATTTGCAGTGGAACGTTAAAGCCTGATGATGATGATGTTATTTGTCTTTGAAATACTCATGAATCATGTCTGATAACATAAATAACTAAACTAATATAAATCACTCGTGTTCATAATTCGAAAAGACGCGACAAGTGCGGAGGTAGAGCTATTCTGAGCTTATTCTTGCCGAGATACTCGTAGTATATAGTTAATTGTTGACTTGAATGAATAGTATTTTGCGTAATTTTCTAACTCATTGATCTCTGTACCTTAATACAACCACTTAAGGTTTAATCAACTGATTTAGTTGGACTTCGGTCGCTTTTTGTCTTTTACTTAAACAACACAACATTCTCAATTCTGCTATATTCGCCAAATAGTAAGTTTTATCATAAAAAATTAAAGATCCGTTGTATGCTCACAAAACAAGAAAAAAAGTTTAATAATTTCACTTAAAATACCAGCTTACTTAAGTACATTTATATAGTTAAGTCTCGAAAAGGTATTGAAGATTGGTCTCCCGCCTGCAATACATGAAAAATATATATATATATACAAATACAAAATACAAAAAATTTATTGTGCATAATAATGTTACAATTTGTACATACCAAAACCATTATAACCTCGATAGTTACAGTTTATTTCTTAAATTGAACTAGGTATAACTAGTAATACATCAATCATTTTATTTTGTAGGTAGGTACAGAAAACACAATCCTTTACCTTCCGTACTAGTACAAGACTGTGTTACGGCAAAGTTAGGGCGCTTTCAATTTATGCGTTTCGTGTCGGACCACTGGCGCACGTTTGCCGTGCCGCTGGTTATAACCCGCTGTCGGACCGCTGCAGTGCGTTAGCAGTCCGACACCAAACGCCTAAATTGAAAGCGTTTTTGACTGCCGTGCGTTTGTATGCTAGAGATGTTCTAAACATATCTGACAGCAGTTAAGCCATGGACTCGACGAAGAAACATTACTGTTACTGCTCTTGTTGAAAAAAAATAAACAGAAACAAAAACGACCCCCCCGCAAAAGAGCATCACCTATGTTTTCATTAACATGTAATTTTGGTGATTTCCATAATCTTTACCCTCGGTTAAAACAAGATCCAAGCAATTTTTTTAATTATTTAAGAATGTCTAGAGAATGTTTCTACGAATTATTTGAATTAGTTAAAAGTAAAATTCAAAGGCAAGAAACTATTTTCAAAAATACTATATCAGCTGAAGAAAGACTTGTGATAACATTGAGGTAAGTAAAACAACATATTTTATATTTGTAATATTATTTATTAGATACTTAGGTACTATAATTATTTTCATTGGTATTTATCTTTTAGTAACAATGATAACATTAAGAAGAATTAGTTTAATCATTAATTAATATATAATTAGTATAATGTTTGTTCAAATTACAATTAAAAATTTATTATGTAGGAACATCGTCTGTAAAAAGATCGCTATATATTGAAGCATTTGAATCTCCACTCAAATTAGATACGGATGAGATTGCTGCAATTTCGCCTGATGTGGGCTGAAGCTGATTATTAGAAATCTGTGTTTCAGATCCTGGAGATTGATTAGTAAAATAGCCTCTTTCATAAAATTCCGAATCTAAGTTATAATAATCCCGAGTGTATGATTGTGGTGCCGCGTATTTGCGGATAATTCCAATAATATCGTATTTGGCATCCATTTTACGATTTTCCGGGATCTTTTTAAAGTCGTTTAGTAAAGACAATAAAAAAATATCTGTCTCCATCTTCGAACACATCTTCACTTGAATTCCTTTTGTTTTGCAATCTTTCTGCGAGTATTTTTAAAAGTGTGTTAGTTTCATCGTTATCATTGGCAGATGAATTTTTAGTTTTACTTTTCGATGTTGACGCAGTAGCATCGTCACCAATCTGATTTTTTTTTCCTTTTGAATCTGGTTTTATTTCATACAATTCCGACAAAAACTGCAGCCGATCAAAATAAACATATTTTCGTTGTGTTTTCGCTTCGGATCCACTTTTTGATTCTCGCTGCTTTTTCAAGTCTCTTGTATAAGCATCTCTTATATGTCTCCATTTTTTTTGAAGTACCATTGCTGAAATCAAAATAAAAATATTTTTATTACAGGTACTTATCCGCTGGTTGCAGTATGACTGAATTGCATCATTCTTATCAACATGGAATATCAACTATTTCAGGAATTGTGAAAGATACGTGTAAACAGATTTACAAAACTCTACGAGAAATTTGTTTGCCTGAACTGAAAAAAGAAGATTGGTTAAGAATCGCAGAAGGTTTTGCAACTAAAGCAAACTTCCCTAATTGTTTGGGAGCTGTAGATGGTAAACATATAAGAATAATCAAGCCCCCTAAAAGCGGTTCGCTTTATTACAACTATAAAAAGTTTTTCTCTATTGTATTATTGGCCATTTGTGATTCTAATTACAAATTCATTTTCATCGATGTTGGTTCATATGGTAAAGCATCAGATTCACAAATTTTTAGAAACAGTGTTTTTTTCAAGAAACTTGAAGACAACAGTCTAAACATACCAAATTCTACGGCAATAACAGAAAATGGTTCACCACTACCATTTATTTTTGTCGGTGATAAAGCATTCGGCATCAGTAATTTCAAAACAAAATCTGATTTAAATAAATAGTTACCTGCTGAATTTTTTTCACCAGTAGTTTTATTTTTAAAATCATCAATACATTTTTCGCAGATACCTTCCCAAGCATTTTTTGTTTCCGTGCGATTACTATGTTTGTCGCTTTTGGAGTTTCATATAGCAGGGCGCATTTCGATTTCATTTATAAACTCTTCCATGTTTATATCATCCATTTTAAACAAATAAATAAATAAACGACACTTAGATTAAATTAGCTCTCACGTCTATGCACTGCACTATTCAACAGCGGAATGAACACGTGTAGTTTGTGACGTTGCCGTCCTGTTGTCACGCGTTCGCGGTACCGACGCCGCACTGTTGCCGCGCCGCTCGATTTGTATGAAAACAAATGACCGTACGTACACAATACGACAAACGCACCGCTTCGGCACCACAGCGGTCCGACACAAAACGCATAAATTGAAAGCGCCTTAGCGTTTGTATTTGGCGAATAATTCAGAATATTCTTGGTAGAATCATAAAGCAGCGCTTAGCGTTTGTATTTGGCGAATATTCAGAAATATTCTTGTAGAATCATAAAGCAGCGCTTAGCGTTTGTATTTGGCGAATAAATTAGAAATATTCTTGGTAGAATCATAAAGCAATTTAATAGTAATAGACGAGGAGAAGATAGAAGAGAGCGGCGACAACTGATTTTACTGACAGGTAGACCCTATAAGTTTGCGTAGAGATGTGGTATTTCTTTGCATTCTCTAGCGCTTGTATCATGGGGAGAAATAAATAAAAAGAAAGATAATCATTTAAGAGCCCAATTGCTCAATATTATACAACACAAAGAAGAGCGTAAGAGTGTCGGTGGCTCAATGGTGTGGACTGTCGCTTTTCTACCGAGGGCTGAGGTTCAAATCCCGATACGTACCAATGTGTTTTCGAATTTTCGAAAATATATGTACGTTATCCGACGCTCTTAAGGTGAAGGAAAACATCGTGAGGAAACCTTCATGCACGCCTGCGAAGAGATTCGAAGGTTGTGTGTGAAGTCATCCAACCCGCACTGGGCCCGCGTGGACGACTAGGCCTAATCACCTATACGGGTGGCTCGTGCCCTCGTGGGGACGTTTAATGAGCTGATGATGATACGAACAAAAAAATTAAAAGTATACAAATATTATTTACGAAAATGATACAGTCTGGGAAAATATAATTAACCATAAAAAGACACACGGGTACTTTAAAGGTAAATGCTTTAATATAAAGGTTTTTTTTTTTCGAACTGACTACTGCTGTTGGCCGCAGATGGCCTTTACAGCTTCAACGGGCAAGTGGTGAGCGCAGAGGGCTCTCAGCTTAAAATTTACACAACGAGCCTAAGGGGTCCCCGAACGGACTCGAACCTCGCTTAGGGCGTTGCGGGATATAATATAAAGGTAAATATAATTATTTCATACCATGTACTCAACATTTTTTCAGTTTTACAACGCAGTGGCCATTTGTCTGTAAACTTGTGTGTAGTTAGAAAGTGCAATTATATTACTCGTACGCCCTCTGGCCCGCAATAATTTAATTTTATCTGCTACTAATTAAGATTTTGCTAGTATTTAACAAACAGACTATTTGTGTGTCCGACGCCGACGACTGTCAAGTAGGGGTGACGCTGATATTCGTGTAATAAGTTGTATGATTATTTTTAGACAATTAATTCGTGTACCTTTAATTCGCTACAGTATTATTTATATATTTATTTATGTTTTTGTTTGTAAATGTTTATTGTATTTATTTTCCTTATAAGAAATTTATATTTCTTTATAAAATAAATGTGTGATATTTGTAAACTGTTTACATATTAAAAGAAACATATGATTTGCGTAAACCTGCTATTTTACAGCTTAAAGGCTATGATTTACTTTGAGACATCAAATCGTAGTTACAGTTAAGTTGCAAATGACCATCATGAGACTATAAAATGTATTTTTTTTATGTAACCAATGTGTAGCCCTCGATTCGTTCTATTCAAGAGTTTTTTATAATATTATAGTTAATAATCATTTATTTACATTTATGTTAACCGACGCATATAATGATGTATGGTTGTCCTTATTTTATAACGGTAATATAGCCTCACGTGTCACCTGAGATATTTTCCAACTTATAAGGTCCTATTTTGTCTTCAATTGTAGGCAGTAAAAGGAGTACGCGAGTCCTTAAGAAAATGTCTTCAAAATTGAAGTGACTGCAATTTATAATTTAGATCGTGAATATATGTGTCGGTTCCTTAAATTACTATGTAGGTAACACCTTAGTCAATATGTCATGTAAAACAGAATCTATCTGTGACTTTAATCTAGAATTTTGATATGGAATTTTGACACCCCTTAAATAACTACTCATTTCAAAAGATTTATTCGTTAACAGCATTTAAAATGGAAGGTTAGATATACAGCAGACAGTAAAATTTAAAAAAAGAACTCAAATTTCATAAAATAAACTCTTAGTAAATTTGACTTCTATTTAAGGAGTTTAAATTTTTCCTGAGTAAGAGTACCTTTGCTGAACTAGGTGAATCCTATCGAACAGAATGCTGACATTTTATGAACGAGTCTCCATGCCTTATACTATACGTAGATTTGCTTAAACTTCTAATAAGACTGATTCCTTTTACATAGAGAAAACGAATAAATAACTTGTTTTTCTTTCAACACAAGCACACACATCCGAATATACAATTAGACTGGACAAGCCGCCAAGTTTATAGGCAGTCCCAGTGTCGCAATTTCTTATCAGTTATTACCTGTGAAAAGTTATTATATTTCTTGGTAATTTACTGATTCATTGCGATGATGGTATGTTACAATTGCACAGGATAGCATTTTGGAAAAAAACGGTAATTACTTCTAATATTCGTGCGTCTTGACTCGTCTCACAGAGCGTAAACTGGCAGCCAGTGTATGCTCGTTGAGCTTACATTTGTCGCAGCACTTTAAACGGGCGTTTGCTTGCCCATCTCCTGTATTGGGAAATCTGTGAACACAAGATATGGAGATAAGACGATATTGATGAGTTATTTGTTTTGACTATAATTAAATTATGTTGCGGAGGACAATGACCTTTTTACTGTATTTGAAATCGATCTTTTCGGCATAGTTTTCAAATATTTCAACATATCCAAAGCGTTTAAAAGTGTTTTGCGGAAGATGGTTCACCTTTCCCTGCAGGATTCAAACTCACGATCTCCGGGTCACGCACACTGCTTGGCTGAACACAGCGTTCAGCCAAACACTGTGCGTGACCCTGACTGTGTGTGCCGCTGTGCTGTGCTGTAAGTACTAACTTATGAAATAAAAAAAGTCTGATAAAACATAATTTCTTCCCACTGGCAGCCCTACACATTTCTGTTTAATTGTTATAATGATTTAATCTTACGATTGTGTTGTTACAAACGTTAATTAAAATGGGACTCTCAGAAGTTCTGTTTGTTCGTCCAAATTTGCATTGGAGTTTAAACTTCCAATATTTTGATAGATTGCCTTTTGGACGGTGATAGGCCTTGTAGGGCCGTTGACCTTTGGTTGGTTGACATTATTAAAGATAAATTGTCAAGTTAGTAGATTTCATTTTAAGAATTAGCAGAATGAAAATTTTTGTATTGGTAATAATTTAATTGTATAAATTTGATTTTATATGACCCTTAGGTTAACTTTAATTAAGGTGGCGCTCTCTTTGAATGAGAGAGCTCAAATAATTATTACTTATTAGTGTTTTATAAATGAAGGTCTTTCATTTAACCATAAAAGTGACATCAAACATGTTAAAATTGAACGGCAAGGAAACGAATTCTGCATTTATTTTCTCCCATTATTCTACTCTTTCTAATCGATATGGATTTAGAAGCTAAATATGATAATGACACGAATAGTGGGCCACCTTGATAGCCCTTTCATTTGCCATCTAGAGGTCCCGGAAACCGCACGAAGATAGACAGTTCGGGCAAGACAGTAGGAATTCACTGTCTGGCACCACGGTCACTCAGACTACTTCTGGAATATACCCATTTATGCGATTTTCACGGCATCGACCAACAGTCTATTCCGATCGCTATTATAATACTTTCACGTACATTATGCGTTTATTAAAACAATGAACAAAACATCTGTCCTTTTCCTCCGACACAGAGTAACATCTGCCAGAACAGGTTGTCCGAGATACCGGTGTTAATCACCAAAGTTGCTGAGGTGCTCCCCAAAGCCGGCGTCGGCCGGGAATATAATTTAATTGCGTCGTTCTTCCCTTTCCTTTTACTTTAATTGCGCAAATCAGTTATAATTATTTGTTTATACCTATTGAAACTAATTATATTATAGGCATATGTATTCAAAATTGTTTATTTTTAGCACATAAAGTCAACATTGCATGCAACCTATGTAAGGTGACATTTAGCTTTAAGTTCATATTTGTCTCTGATTTCTTGTCGCTTCTACAGTGTTTATCTTGTTATTTGTCCTAATAAATAAACAAAAATTTAATAGGTTTGCAGTAGATGTTTAATATATTAGTATTGTGTAAGGATTTAAAATGTGAAATTAAATATCAGTTATGTGTTTTTTTATTAAAAAAGATTTAAATTAAAGTGTACACGACGGTCAGGACGCTACCCTGAAGGTAAGTGATACGCCTTACCATGACAGAGCGGTTCAATGCCTCTCACCACACCAGACTACACCTCTAAGCCGTACTACCACCACATCTCTCAGTTGCACCTTTCAGGCCGAAATACAGCTTTATCATCATCAGCTCATTATACATCCCCATCGAGGGGCACGAATCTACCCGTATAGGGTTTATAGCCTTAGTCGTCCGCGGGCCCAGTGCCGATTGGCCGAATTCACGCACCTTTCAATTTATTCGTAGGCATGCGCAGGTTTTCTCATGATGATTTCCTTCACCGTAAGAGCGTATATACGTACATATAAAATGAAGAAAATCCTTATACGTGGCAGGAATTCAACCTGCGCCCCTTCAGATCCGAAGGCAACTGTCCACACTGATGAGCCATCGACGCTCAATTGCATCTTTAATAATGTAAATTACTGTAAATAATAAATAAATATCCACTAACATTTACACAGCGCCATCTAGCCCCAAGTTAAGCGTGAAGCCTGTATTATGGATACTAAACAACGGATAAACATACTTATATACAGTTTTTTTTTGTAAATTCATGCATATTATACATAGAAAACCCCAGACCATTACAAACAGATATGTTTATGCACACAAATGTTTGTACTGCCCGGGGATCGAACCCGGAACCCTTGGTGTTGCAGCCGACCTCTCAACCGCAACACCAAATGGGTCGTCAAAGTAAATTGTAAGTAATTGTAAATTGGATGACTTTACAAACGCTCCTTATGAGACAATTTAAGACTCCGAAGGACCATCTCTTCTTCTCCAAAGTAAAATAACAATTCGAGAAAAGCAAAGTTGCATTGTTGTATTTAATAAAGCAGTGAACGAGGAAATAATATATAAAGTTTAAAGCGGTAATGGCGTGTGTTTGATTTGCATTTAATTATCTTTGTAGCGAAGAGCGAGTCCAAATGACTTTATGTAGGCATTATGAATTTCATGAGCAATTTGTCATCTAAGGGGCGTCAGTAACGTTTCAATATTAATAATGTTTTTATATTAGAGTTCTCGTAAAGTAATTCCATTTGTTGACCTTCGTTGTTGAATCTTGTTTCTTTATGTTTGGAAATCGTCTGGGGTCGGTGGTCGATGTTATAACGCTAGAGGTCTTGGGTTTAAACTCCGGTACCAAGGTGGGTGCTTTCTTATTCTGTTTAGCGTGTCGGAAAACACAAATTAGAATTTTAGCAGTTTCGAAAACACTACCAGCATTATTAGACGCTATCATTAAATCCGATTTGCTTTAATTATGTTTTTTTATATTATCGGATCCGCACTGGGCCCGCGTGGATGACTAAGGCCTAATCACCCTATACGGGTAGGCTCGTGGCCCTCGGTGGGGACGTTTAATGAGCTGATGATGATGATGATATTATCGGAGGACAATCGCCAGCTTGATGGATCGAAGAGTTGCAAAAGGTCACTGGTGAGGAATGGCTGAGTAAAGCGGAGGACCGGAATATCCGGCGCAGAATTGGGGAGACCTTTGACCAGCTACTGATGGACTGTAATTTATTGAAAAGTGAGGTTTTTTAAAGGCTTTGATATTAAAATACATCTGCTGATGAGTCTTGGTTGTTATTCAAATGTAATAAGCCTATATCGGATCATTTTTATGATAACTTTGCGCCATTGTCAGTTACGTCAAGTATTGGAATTATATTTGGGACATCCGTGATATTTTTTATTCAGTATTACCTTTATCTACCTCTGAGCTTAACTTGTCGTCAATAAAGTCAACTAAATTAAAACTAATGCAATGTCTTTCCATTCAAAGCAGTAGTTCGTTACCAAACAACTCGTGTTCAAAACTGTCTCATAAAATGTCACCAGAAGTACGTTCGTGTAAATTTTGTGAACTAGCTAGTGCCCGCGACTCTGTCTGCGTGGGATTAGTATTTCAAGTAACTTATATTTTATATTTATGTAAGATAAACATTTCAAAGTTCAACCCCTAATTTAGGGGTAAAGAAAGATTTTACTGAAATTACTGAAAAGTTATACTATGTATACTATTTGCTCCATATCAACTTCCACCCCCCATTAAGGGAGTGGAGGGTTAGAAAGAGAGAAAAAGTAGCCTTTGTCATTCTCCCGCCCTTAGATAGACAAACAGATTGATAGTTTTTTATTGTACAATTCCACGGCAAATAACAATTCACAGTACATTGACAATACATTAAACATAAAAAGTACAAATGACGGCCTTATTGCTCATAAGACTTAATTGTAGATAAGATGGGCTTATTCTACTATTTTTTTATATATATATTATATATACAGGATGGTTAGAACGCTCACATAATGGTTAGTGATACGCCTAACCATAACAGAGCGGCATTAAAAGAGACCAACAACCGATAGAAAAATTATTATCTTCCATCAATGCCGCACTACGTCCGTCACCCGAGGTAACACATGATCTCTTATACCCGGTAATTTCACTAGCTACATCGCCATCATCCCGAAACACAGAAGGGAGTGCATAACACTCCTGTTTCATGGGACGATATCTGGCACTGCGGTGGTATCTACTTATTTCAGTCAGTATCGAGTCTAGCATGTGACTAAAACACAAAAATTCATTGCTCCGTTTTGCCGTGAAAGACGGACAAACGGACATACCTCCACATTTATATTATTTAATATAAAAATTCAAGCGAAAGAGTCTGCGAACGTCCGTGAATATGCAGTTCCCCTCAAGAATGCTCGGCGGGGGCCCTAGGTGCGTTTATTGCATTTTTGAGTGGCGCCGCATTATTCACAAAAATTCACAAGTTTCCTTACCCCGGGTGCACTTGGACTGTAGACTTGTATACGCTCTAATGAACTTGTGCAGTTCGTATGATCAATAATATGTTTGTGGTCTGATGTTCTGTCTTCCTCTATAGTGCTGCTGTGGTCTTCTTTCTTATACTCTTTTTAAGCTTCTGTATTAGAATAAATAAAGAAAAAAAATGATTATTTTTTGCAAAATAAAACGAAATGTATTACAATAGAATAGAGAAAAAATTTAAACATGACCAAATTGATTGGATACACGCAGTTTGTGCCTATTGCTGGTCTTAAGTGTCTGATAAATAAATAAATAAATAATATCCCACTGACATTCACACAACGCCATGTTTTTTTTATAGGGAGCAAGAGAGACACCTGATGGAAAGTGTAAGTTAGGCGTGAAGCTTGTATTACGGGTACTAAACAACTGATAAACATACTTATATAAATATTTTTTTGTAAATACATACATATTATACATAGAAGACATCCAGACCAATACAAACAGACATATTCATGCACCCAGGGATCGAACCCTTGGTGTAGTAGCCGGAACCCGGAACGGGTTTGATTCCACAGCACAAACAATTTTTTGTCCATGAACTTGTTTATTGGTCCATTTTAAAAAAGGATTTTTTACATATTTATTATTAAGTACTCTACTACTGATCAACTGAACTACTGAAGAACTGAACTACTGAAGAACTGAACTACTGAAGAACTCGAAGTTATTATCTTATGTTTATATAATGACGCAACGAAAACTCTAATGACGTCATGACCCATAAATTGTAATCGCTTTAGTGGATAAAAACTATTTTTCGCAGTACAGTTATTTTTGAGGATCCCTAAGAGTCCTAGTTAAGTTTGAAAAAAGTTAACTTCAAAACTTGTTAACGATAGTTTACAGATTAAGTCCTCGTGGATTTAAAATCCAGTGACACTTTAATATAGTCTGTCTAAAATTAACCCTAGACATACAGAATCACAGAATAAATAAATAGCCAGCAAACGAGCAAGGAGTTAATATGGGAATCAAATGAAATATTTATTTATTTTCAAAACATTATGTTACAATACGAAAAAGTAGTTACATTAACATATACTGATAAAATTAGTTACGTATTTTAATATCAAAGAAATACGTTTTTAGTCTCAAATACAGATTCTGACGATGATGATATTACTATCATCATCAGCTCATTAAAAGTTCCCACTGAGGGGCGCAAGCCTACCCGTAAGGGTAAGCTTGTGCCCCTCAGTTATACCTTAAGTATAGGCCTTAGTAGTCCCCGCGGGTCTAGTGCGGATTGGCCGACTTCACGCACTACCTTTGAAATCTTTGAATCTCTTCATAGGCGTGTGCAGCATTTCTCACGTTGTTTTCCTTCACCGTCACAGCCAATGAGCCACTGAAGTTCTTATTATTACTATTTTTAACTTAATAAAAGTTTGGTAGGACCTATTTTACTTGAGACCGTAAATAGCCGAACACCTTTATAATTTTATACTCGGTACATTATTAACATCGTCAACTTTAGCCGTGAATTGAAAGCAAAGTTCTGTATTTCTTGCCATTAAATAGGTCACAGCGCTATTTCATTATGAATGGAAATCGGAGGGAACCAGTTATCGAAAAGTGAGGGGTGAGAAACTTGATAAAAAATGAGCCACTAAGGTCGAGTCGACTTTGTCGGTTGCGGGATATTTAAAATTGTATTTCTTGAAAGAAAAACCACAATTGTGTAATGAAATTGGTTTAAAATTATAAAAAAAAATTGAGAAACCATGTTAGAAAATATTTTATTAAAATTTTGACGGCCCATGTGGTGCAAATACATACTCGTAGTTGATGAACTTTGTTTAACTAATATTGACTTGCGCGAACATGTCTGTTTGTATTTGTCTGCTTGTTACTATGAATAATAAACATGTATTTACAACAAAGTATTAAAGCGTGTTTATCGGTTGATGATAACCCGTACCTACTACAAGCTTCCCGATTAATTTACGTTTAAAAGACGATGTATGAATGTAAATAAAAAAAATCCTCCTATTGGTAGAATTCTTTATTATAGATGGAAGTTTGGCCATCAACCCACTAAACGATGTATTTTGTTGAACGGGCAAGAGCTTAATGAAGATGAGGTGAGGTGAGACTTAAACACTAAACGGAATTATAACTATGCAACTGTTATATTAAGCCGACTAAAAAAATCATCCATCTAGCCTTTTATTTTTGTTCGCAGATATCTTCGCTGTACATGAACCGTTTTTGTCCATTCTTTTTTTGTTGAAAGAGGAATACTTCACAGGTGGTCCCATGATAAGCAAGTCAGAGTTTGACGAAAGGAGACCAGAGAATTCGAGGAAACTCTCAAAAATCGTAGGCGGCTCAGAGGTACAACTACTTCATAATATTTATTTCTATTATTTTTAAAAGGAATCACTCAGAATTGTAAAATGACTGAATTATGTATAGAAATATAATTTTAAAAAATGAATAGTCGGTACGTGGTGAAATTTGAACCTGCAACCTCCAGATTGGAAGGCACCAGTCCACACCTAAGATCTACCGACGCTCTTTTTAGCCACCGCCGCTTTTTCTTCATTCGTCCTGTATACTTGGTAACATAAAAAAGCAATATTACTTCAGCAGCCTTTCGTTTATTTCATCTATCGGCTTTTTCGTCCAACAACGGAACTCTAAACACATAGTCGCTTTGGGCCCGTGAATTAAAAATGATGAATTGTTAAAATTCCACCATCGTGTAACGGTTTCATAAGTCAATTCCGATGCGGGCCTGGGGGAAATTATCGAGATGCTGATAGCCGAGGAGGCTGGAAGGTAGGCTCAATTCTTACGTAAGATGGAAACGCGTAATATTGTTTGGGAGGTATTCCATTTGGATATTGTGGAGCGTTTTAAATGGAAAAAGGTGAGCTCGGTAAACATGTTTCTAATATGTTCGCGTTTGATAACGCCTCGCCTTATGTTAAGCTATGTTTAGGGCTGAAAAAAACCTTTTCACTTTTTGTTCCGAATATTTTGCTGTCATCCAACCCGAACTGGCCCGCGTGGACGACTAAGGCTAAATCACCCTATACCTGTAGGCTCGTGCGTCTCGGTGGGGACGTTTGATGAGCTGATGATGATGCTTTGCTTTTACTTTTTTTTCTCAATAAGGTAATTTTCTAATTGATCCGCAGATGGAGGTGTAATTATTCTTAAAATATTTACTCAATACTGAGTCGTCTATGTAGGTACCACTGCAGTACCATATATAGTCCCGTGAAATAGTAGTGTTATGCACTTTTGTGTTTCGGGATGAGGGCACTGGAGCTAGTAAAATTACCGGGTATATGAGATTTAACATCCGGCGTCTCGAGTGTCGGGCGCAGGGCTGTGTTAGTGAGGAAATAGTCGAATTATGTAGAAACAGTTTTTTTTGAATAGAGCTTTGTTATGGTCAGGCGTGTCATTAATTACCAAGTGAGCGAACTGATCGTCCCGATTACTGTGAAAGGTAAAAATAATACCGTCAAGCAATTTTTTTCCCTTCTTAGATCAAATATATTTTTCTGCCATGATAATTATTCCCGTACGTAGCCCATTGATCTTTCCGTGTCACATCATCTGAGCGAAACCAATAATCCCCTCGCCCTTCGATGACTGGACACCAAGATGCGCCGATAGCGGGAAACTTTTTTAATTTCACTCAAAAATGCCTCATCCCCTAGAGCACCCGAGATGGGCGAGTCCGCCTCGTTAAAATTAACAATGAAATATTGACGCTTGACTAATGGACGTTTTCTTATTTTGGATTTTAGTCAGGGCCACGCTTTAAATGGTTGCTTGTGGTTTATTTTTTAATGATAATTACTGACACAAAAATACCTTGGAACCAATTAGGTAACTATTATAGACATTGAGTGTGGGAGAGTCATGATTAGGTATTAATAAGCTAACTCTGTTGGAGTGATTTGTTGTCCCATGTTGTGAGAGATAGAGAGAGAGATTTGAGAAGTAGGTTTTTCCACTTTTATGTTTCGCGATGAGGGCACTGTAGCTAGTAAAATTACCTGGTATAACATAGATTACACCAGGTACCTAACATCTGTTTTCTCGTATCACGGGTTCAGGTCAGTTGAATAATTCTTTAACATTGCATCAGTCGTGGTCAGGCATATTACTTACCATCAGGTAGAGCGTCGGTGGCTCAATGGTGTGGACTGTCGCCTTCCTACCGGGAGGGCTGAGGTTCAAATCCCGACACGTACCAATGTGTTTTCGAATTTTCGAAAATATATGTACGTTATCCGACACTCTTACGGTGAAGGAAAACATCGTGAGGAAACCTTCATGCACGCCTGCGAAGAGATTCGAAGGTTGTGTGTGAAGTCGTCCAATCCGCACTGGGCCCGCGTGGATCACCCTATATGGGCAGGCTCGTGCCCCTCGGTGGGGACGTTTAATGAGCTGATGATGATGATGAGGTAAGCGCAATGACCGTTCCATTTTTGACGTAAAAAACAATAGCAAGGGACACTTGTAATTTAATGCCAACGGCATGTTTGTAAACCAATGATTTTAAAAAGTATAGATTCGTGATATGCTCACAAAACAATCGAAAAAAGTGTTCCGAATGCAGCGACAGCACACATACATATTTCGAATGTACGCTCATTCGGAATATGTCAATGTCATTTCATTTACCTAAAGAAAGAGCCTACAACTGTTTTCTCTTAGCCGGTGCGTTTTTGAGGTACGGGTGGCATATCTACATTTATATATACATAATATCATTGTTGTAAACCATTAGGTTTCATCACTTAACGGCCATGCATTGACAATTAACCAACAAAATAACACTTTGGCAGAAATGAAAGGGTCATATCCGACCCTGCGAACTGCTATCGAATAGGCCCTGAAAAATCATCGGCAAAAGTCCGTATACCCTAAATAAGTGGTCATTATCCGGGCAAATTGCGTAGCCCGGTTATCGGACAAAAATTCAATTTCACCACCATTAGGGACTTCTCTCACCTGTAACATGTCCTATTATATTTTTTTTTATTTATATGTGTATTTATTTATTTCCACACGAGTACACATAACGGTAAGAGATAATAGAAACATTACAATAAAATATATGAATAGAGTGATAAAATTAAAAAAGGGGTAACAGAAACACAGAAGATGCGCTGATCTTGGGGATTCTAAGTACGCTATGTATTAACTGTGTAAGTATTTTGTGTAAGTTTTTTATGGTTTATCTACGTAGAGCATTATTTTATAAAAGTTTTGTAGTTATTAACATGACTGTTAGTCACTAATTAAACTCGTTATTCTTTTTACACCTTAGCATATTTATCATCGAATATTATTTTAAGAGTGTCGGTGGCTCAATGGTGTGGACTGTCGCCTTCCTACCGGGAGGGCTGAGGTTCAAATCCCGCCACGTACCAATGTGTTTTCGAATTTTCGAAAATATATGTACGTTACCCGACGCTCTTACGGTGAAGGAAAACATCGTGAGGAAACCTTCATGCACACCTACGAAGAGATTCGAATCCGCACTGGGCCCGCGTGGACGACTAAGTCCTAATCACCCTATATGGGCAGGCTCGTGCCCCTCGGTGGGGACGTTTAATGAGCTGATGATGATGATGAGGTAAGCGCAATGACCGTTCCATTTTTGACGTAAAAAACAATAGCAAGGGACACTTGTAATTTAATGCCAACGGCATGTTTGTAAACCAATGATTTTAAAAAGTATAGATTCGTGATATGCTCACAAAACAATCGAAAAAATGTTCCGAATGCAGTGACAGCACACATACATATTTCGAATGTACGCTCATTCGGAATATGTCAATGTCATTTCATTTACCTAAAGAAAGAGCCTACAACTGTTTTCTCTTAGCCGGTGCGTTTTTGAGGTACGGGTGGCATATCTACATTTTTATATACATAATATCATTGTTGTAAACCATTAGGTTTCATCACTTAACGGCCATGCATTGACAATTAACCAACAAAATAACACTTTGGCAGAAATGAAAGGGTCATATCCGACCCTGCGAACTGCTATCGAATAGGCCCTGAAAAATCATCGGCAAAAGTCCGTATACCCTAAATAAGTGGTCATTATCCGGGCAAATTGCGTAGCCCGGTTATCGGACAAAAATTCAATTTCACCACCATTAGGGACTTCTCTCACCTGTAACATGTCCTATTATATTTTTTTTTATTTATATGTGTATTTATTTATTTCCACACGAGTACACATAACGGTAAGAGATAATAGAAACATTACAATAAAATATATGAATAGAGTATAGATAGATAATAGAGTGTAGATAACATTAAAAAAGGGGTAACAGAAACACAGAAGATGCGCTGATCTTGGGGATTCTAAGTACGCTATGTATTAACTGTGTAAGTATTTTGTGTAAGTTTTTTATGGTTTATCTACGTAGAGCATTATTTTATAAAAGTTTTGTAGTTATTAACATGACTGTTAGTCACTAATTAAACTCGTTATTCTTTTTACACCTTAGCATATTTATCATCGAATATTATTTTAAGAGTGTCGGTGGCTCAATGGTGTGGACTGTCGCCTTCCTACCGGGAGGGCTGAGGTTCAAATCCCGCCACGTACCAATGTGTTTTCGAATTTTCGAAAATATATGTACGTTACCCGACGCTCTTACGGTGAAGGAAAACATCGTGAGGAAACCTTCATGCACACCTACGAAGAGATTCGAATCCGCACTGGAACCGCGTGGATGACTAAGGCCTAATCATCCTATACGGGTAGGCTCGTGCTCCTCGGTGGGGACGCTTAATGAGCTTGATGATGATGATGATATTTATCATCTATGTTGCTTGACCGATGACCTGTAAATCTAGATAATGTGGTAATCGATGGGTGTTCAAAGGTGAAATCAAAAGGCATTAGTTTAGCAGAGGACCTTTTTTGGCTATATTGATCATAATAATAAAGTTATGCAATTTTATTATTATATTAGTACTGTAAAATTTGTCGAATTTTTATCACTTAATTCTGATATTATGTAATTTTTATTTTCTCAATGCTTTTTGTCAAATTTTTCTATCGTGTATTAATATCCCCTGACATTCACACAGCGCCATCAGCCAAGTTAAGCGTGAAGCTTGTAGAATTGGTACTCATGCATTTTTTTTGTAAATGCATACATATTATACATTGTAAACACCAAGACCAATACAAACAGACATGTTCATGCACAATCGTTTGTACTGCCGGAGATCGAACCCGAAAACCTTGGTATAATAGCCGACGTTTCAACCATAACACCAAAAAGATTGTCAAAATATAGACGTATTAAATAGACTTTGAGTATGTGTCATTTCAAAATAATTATGACTCCCGGTGAGATAGATTTTCGGGCTATCGGCGTTTGTCGTCATTAAAGATCAAACATAAAGGGTGGCCGAGTGCTTGGGAGCAATTAACTTTAAAAGCACTTTTAATGCTGAAGGATTGGGGCTGAAAAATAAATAATTAATTAAAAATAAACAATCATTTTGCTTTCGCTAACGGTTGAATGAAACGTAATATTGAATTCATGCAATAAAATAAAGAGCTTTATAATGAACATGTTAATAGATGCGGCGCTATTTAGATTTTTTTATTAATATAAAAACATTTATTGTACTGCTTCAGTTAAGTTTGCACAATGTGCAATATGGAGAGAACTATGTTAGGTCAATTACTTAAGCGATATGATCCGTAAATAAACTGTTGATTAATTTCGTATATGCAAAAAAAGGAGATGGTCAATTAACCCTTTCGCCGTCGTTAACGGATATATCCAACAAAAACAATAGATTTTCAATTGTATTTGGAATCCTAGCGGTCAAAAGATCTTACTTTCCAATTCCATCGGCACCATTCCCAAAGTGAGTTTCTCACAGCGTTTTCCATACTATCGTCATTGTATCTATGTTAAACAATAATTATCTGGGAGCAGTATTTGGTTATGTTTGTCTTAAGACCTCAAATTGGAAGTTATTACCGCTCGGTTGTTTTTCTTTAGTTTATTTAGGTTCAATTGACCAAACCTTTAAGCAAGACTTTAACAAATCTTTTATGTATTTAAGAAGCTTGCGCAAACCAGGAAAATACTATACAAATAACCTTAGCTCATCTGGTGCAGAGCAAAATGTCTGTCATGATCAAGCGTATTATTTCCGAAGGTGAGCGAAATTACCATCCTGTTTACTTTATCACAAAAAATGTACATTGATGTTTCCGCCGATACTCGTATGGCAGAATCACCGCTGGCGTCGTGCATTATGTAAAAAATTCCGTTTGGCGTTTATTCGAATTTTATAAAATGGATACAACATTTCGCACTGCGAAACATTCAAAACGCTGCATTACGAAAATATCGCACTGAATTGATGTCAGAGATCTGAACTCGGTTTTCATTTGATTACATTTTATACAGTAGTTCCTTATTCAATATAGCTGAAGATTAATTTGCACGGGGAAATATAAAAAGTGATTTCCTAAAGGAAACCGGCGTGGCGGAGTTATGATGCTGAAGGCAAACGTTATTTGTAAGTGTCAATGCTTATTCAGAAAATCAGGATAGATTGGAAACTTAGGTTGGGGTTGCAAATCGTTTACTTATTGATTATGATAGAGTTTACCATGTTAGATAAAAAATACGGGGTATTTTTTTTCGTATCCATGTAAGTGTTATTAAAATGTTGATTATAACCTCTACTTATATTTCTTTATATAATATAAATTTGTTAAAAATCTAGGAATAAAAGAATTGAAATAAATATATCCATAACCAGTTTATAGCTAGTGCACGTGTAAGTTCCATATAAATGAAACAATGAAAGGATTAAGAGCTTGGACACGGATGCAGGTGGTCGGTTGCATTCACAAGAGCTGGATTAACCATTTCCTGGGACACCTGTAAGATGTTCCGTAAGCCTTAGATTATAAGCAGATGTCTTATACTAAGAGTGTACCAGAATTGCTACGTGTTCTGTAAGCGTGGAAGAGTTGATGAAGTATGGGATGAATGGAACTAATTGCGTATTAAAGAAACTGTCTTCATTTCATAATTCAATTATATATAGGAATTGATGCAATAACTCCCAACACCGCGAGTTTTAACACTTATAATGCCGCTTTGTTAGTTCTCCCGTGCTTCCCCTCAGTGTGTCTTTTACACTTTGAATAGAGAGTCGATAGTGGTTAACTCTATTAAAATTGTACTACTCGGATAAGGGTAGTTATTAGTTTCAATGGACTTAAATCTTCATGGTACCTAATCATAATGTTTAAGGTTATATTTATTATTTATTATTTTTGTTATTAGTGTACAGGACGGTCTGGACCCCACCTGATGGTAAGTGATGCGCCAGACCATGACAGAGCGGCATTAAAGGAAACCAACAACTGATAGACAGTTATTATCCTCCATCAATGCCGCACTGTGCCCGTCACCCGAGACAACAGATGTTAGATCTCTTATACCCGGTAATTTTTTTTTCCGGTTTTGTCGGAAAGTTTGGTTATTAAGATTTTTTCACCTAAATAAGGGAAACTAAAGAAGAACTATGTCATGTCAGTGCTAAGGGGTTACCATTATCTCTTCGAACAGTATTGTTGTAATGATACTTCAGCATTTTTGTACCAGAAAAGACGAAGTAATATTATTGTAACACTGTTTTAAGAGATGGCGGTAACCCCCCAGGGCAGCGTTAATATATACATTCATTGGTTTCCTTAAACAGTGTATATTTTATGGACAGGACATCGTCATGTAAAAAGTATAACAGACTAGCATGTCTTGTATATACTTTGTCTAAAAATAATCCGGTGTTTTTACTATCAAATTTAACGCCTCATAGAAATATTCCCGTTAATATTAAACTAGATAAACTAATTCGAGTTGAAATCCAAGCGAAATTTATTTTAAAGCATCAAAGGGTTTTGTAGTGAATATTCGAGAAGATTAGTGGGTTGGTGACAAGCTATTAGCGGGGCGGCAATGACAAATGTCTGTGGAACTTGACTCTACGTCTTTAACCTTTAAATTAAAGGGCATTTGTTTATATTTACATTAGGTATAAGTTTCAACGTTATAAACACGTCTTCGTGTAGTAAAGAATCGCGTGATTACGGTTTCTACTGGGTTATTTATATTATTTATTTATTGGTGTACAAAACAGATTTAATGGTCTGATGATGGTACAAAACAGCGTTACAACACAATTTACATTTTCAAAACATAAACATAGTTACATAACCAGTTGTAATACCAGGGGCATGTGCACACAGCATGCATGAGGGCACAGGACCAAGAAATCGAACTTAATTACGTGAAAACAACTCCCAAACATATGTATGCATGTATGTGATGAAAGTTTACAAAAAACAGAGTGAAACCAAAATATTCAACAATGTTAATGGCAATGGTTCATCGTAAAACTGTTGAATTTTTAATTATAACCTTATATCATTTTTTTGAAACAAGCCATTAATATATTGTTATTTAGAGAGCGTTGGTGGTTCATTGGTGTGAACTATTGCCTGCCGATTTGGATGATTTAGGTTCGAATTCAGCAATGGCTTTACGCATTTTCGAAACTATATATATACCTACGTTTATCTGACGCTCTTACGGTGAAGGAAAACATCGTGAGAAAACCTACGCACACCTGTGAAGAGATTCAAAGGCTGCGCACGAAGAAGACGCGGGCGGGTGAACTGCAGTTTCACCCGCTGGCGTGGACGACTAAAGCCTATGAACCCTCTACGGGTCGGCTCGTGCTCTTCGGTGGGGACGTATTGTGAGCTGATAATGATGATGCTATTAAATAACAATTTCGATTGTACGTTTTGATAGCATTCACACCTTGCCTGTTATCATATCTGCCCGCCGCAGGCCAAAGATCTTTCCACACAGCAAGCACAGGAAGTAGTCGGGACCGACGGTTTAACGGGCTCTCCAAAAGGACTTACTAGATGGAAGACTTAGTACGGAGTCGTCTCGATAGGTACCACCGCAGTGTCAGATATTATCCCGTAAAATAGGAGTGTTATGCACTTTTGCATTCCGGGATGTGGGAACTTTAGCTAGTAAAATTACCGAGTATAAGAGATCTAACATCTGTTGTCTCGGGTGACGGGCGCATCTGTTTATCAGTTGTTGGTCTCCTTCAATGCCGCTCTATAAAAGTCACGCATATCACTTGCTATTAGATGAGCGTCCTGACCGTCCTGTTCACTTCGTATCCTAAAAAAATGACCGTTTGTTTTTTACGTAACTGTTAAAATTGACTGTATGTATTCTTTTTATTTTTCAGCATAAACAAATGTTTCTCTGTTTGCAATGGCCGATCCAAGAAGCCATAAACACCAAAACTTTCAATAGAAACAATAAGTTCCAAAGTACAATCTTGCCAAACCATTGTAAAGATTTTCACTCTATTACAACAACACAAAGTTAATATTCCACGTTCCGTCCAACGAGCGCCCTTTCCCAACTCCATATTACGGTATCCCTTACAAAACAACAATTGAAAGAGCTAGTACCGCGTACTTGCTCCATATCGAAGCAGTTCCAATATCGGAGCAGCAGATATCGGAACTGTAACGCGTATCTAACTGTTAGTGTCGTCGTAACCCGTGACATTACACAGCGAGCGCGAACGCTCCTTTATTGTATGATTATTGTTACGGACAGGCTTAGACAAATACTGTGTAAGAGATATCTTTATCTATAAGAGCCAAGCTGTTGCTAAGAATTTTTATGGAGTCAACTGTAATTAAAATTACCGTCTATTTGATTTTATTAAATAGCAAGCCCAAAGCGTTCAACTACAGACATTCCCAAAATAGCATTGCTTTAAATTTATTTAATACAAGCTTTTGCCCGCGGCTTCGCTCGCATTAAATTCGGGATAACACGGTACTTTCATTTATCACTATACATAGGATTTCTCCTCCCTCCAACTTTAAAGGTTTCGGGGTCAATTTCAGAAATTTTTATTAGCAAAAAATATGTTATAGTGAGCTAACCTTAAAAGATAGACATATGCTGTCGCGGACTTTTTTGTAGACCTTTAAAAGGAGAACAATACTATCATATATGACGCAGCGGAAGCTCCAAGTATGAAAAAATACCCCCGATTTTGAAACATTCTTCATTGCTGCTCCGCTTCTATTACTCTATATATATATCCTATAGCCTTCCTCGATAAATAAGCTATCTAACACTGAAAGAATTATTCAAATCGAACCAGTAGTTCTTGAGATTAGCGCGTTCAAACAAACAAACTCTTCAGCTTTATATATTAGTATAGATATCGTTACTTAATTCCTATTAATAATGTATCATGTACACTTTATCAATATAAAAAAAACAATACCACTATTCGCACCGGTGGACTTAGCCTCCTACGATTTATTTATTTTGAATTAAATATAAAATTGGCTTATCTTAAAATATGATTCAAAACAATATATAGCTAAGAATATAACTTTTTGTAAATATTTTTTTTAGTTATAAAGAAAACTAACTGATGGGAAGGACTGGCAGAACAAATTCTGTTTGTGTTAATACAAAATAAGGATTGAAATAGATACATTGTTTGAGGTGGTGTTGAGCTCTTATTAATTTAATAATTAGTGTTCCAGATTAATTTTTTAACCCAACATCCCAATTTGGTATTCCGGCTTTCGTTCTAGGACAATTATCAAAAAATATATAATTTTATAAACGAACGTTTAAAAGCAATTTAAATATCCATCGGAATCTAAAATATTTACAAGGGACTCCTAATGGTACT
Source organism: Leucinodes orbonalis (assembly GCA_019425675.1). NCBI lineage: Eukaryota > Metazoa > Arthropoda > Insecta > Lepidoptera > Crambidae > Leucinodes > Leucinodes orbonalis. The sequence goes on along the minus strand of PQWD01007208.1, from coordinate 25,631 downwards.
GCCCAAGTTTCTGACAAAATATTGATGTTAAGTTTTGCCCTACAATTACTGAATTCGGCACAAAGTTGCCGTATAACTCATAGAAGAGGTCACGATAATGGCAAGCGCTTCAAACTAGGGCAAGTAGTGAGACAGATTAAATAAATCCTCCGAGACTGGCCTAGACGCTTTAGCGCCTAATGGCTTAAGGAGATAATTGAGATTTGAAAACAATGACAAACGTGTGTTGGGAACAGTCTGCGGCTGAGTGGAGTTTGGGCCTACTTCCGCATCATTGGCGAATTAGAGATCGCTGCAATTGTAAGGTTCATCGTCTATTGGTGAGCTTATTTTAATATGTCGCTTTCGGTAAAATAATTATAATATGGTCGTTCATAAAGCGTTTTGTATATTTAATTTTTATTTTTCACCTATTCTCTATTGCTAAATAGATAAAAATAATAATAAAAATGTATATAGTATATCAACAGGCAAGTTCTAGTATCTGATAAATAAATGAACTGGCAGAAACATAGATACTTTATTTATTTATTAAATATTTATGTTGTGTTTGTATGATATCGATGCTATCAATAGTATTTTAGTTAATATTTCTAAAACCTACTTTTATGCATGCTTAAAACACATAAACATAGATTAAAGACGTAAAGGTTTGTTTATCGCATCCATTATAATCTTGGATGGAATTAAGATAAACTAGTAAATAATAATACCTCTAGGTTCAAGTTGCAATTTTATTGTACTGATATTTTAGGTGCATAAAGTTAAATTAAATAAAAAAGTACAATATTGTACTAGGCCTAGGTTTCCGAATCGCTTCGTCAATACACCACGCACCTAAGCAGCCGATTATATTTTACTTAACAGGAAGTTTCATAACATAGGCTCCACTCGGCTCACTAGCGTTAGTTAAGGGCCGGATTAGATGATTCTGTTAATTTGTTTAATATTGTCCGCCAACAAAGGGCTTGTGAAGTGAGGATTTCTTAGCTGGACTTTGGTATTTACTAGGTGGTAGACTCGGTACTCAGTCGTCTAGGTAGGTTACACCGCAGTGCCAGATATCCTCCCGCGAAACAGGAGTGTTATGCACTTTTGTGTTTTGGTACGAGTACTGTAGCTAGTGAAATTATCGGTGACGACCAACCAACATAATACTCTCGTTAAAGTTCCTATAGGCACGCATTTGAAATCAATGCCTTCATTAAATCAATAAAAATTAGGGAAAAGTTTGACCGATTCATTAGAACTTGAGAAAAAAAAATGTTAAATTTTCCCACCAGCCATTTACAATGGAGGGGAGTTTTTTAAAGAACCTTATAGTCAGTGAAGCCTTTTCTTTTATCGTAATACCATTCTAAATGAAGAGGTCCGCCGTTAAAGGAATTACACGAAGTAATGCGTGTTCACAAATTAATTTTGAACCTTAATTTCTGACGAATAGGATCTGACTTCACAGCAAAGGTAACATGATTGAATTGTAAAAGAAAATCAATGGATACGGAAAGCGTTTTTTTTAAACAAATGGACTAGAAGGGGCGGCAAATCGGCCATTAACTTTAACGAGGCACCTTTGTCATATTTTCTTTTGAAACGGCTCTGTAGTAATTTCGAAATGCAATTAATCTATCGGCGGTTCGGGTTTTAAGGTATTTTTAATTACAATTTGGTTCAGTGATGACTTTGTTCATGTGATACATAAACCAGATTAAAGATACCAAATTATATGAAAGTTTCCTCACAATGTTATCTTTCACCGTAAGAGCGTCGGATGACGTACATATTAAAAAATGCGAAAACAAATCGGTATATATATCGCAGGATTTGAACCTACATTCTACCGAACAACAGTCCACACTATGGAGTCACCGACGCTATGTTCTTCATTTATTATTTATTTGATACAAAAATATATTAATATAGCATCAGATTATTGTGCCCTGTGTGACGGCATATTATAATACAATTGCTAACAGCTTATGGTACCAAAGGTTAAGGGGTGTTTTCAGTTGTATTATGATCGTATTCCCACACCGCAATATTCGCGTTGCTCAAGACTCGCTTTTTTTATAGAAAAACAAGGGTGCGCTGAAGATATTTACCGTGCAACACGTGGGAGCCGGTGTCATTTACCATCATATGAGCCGTTTAATGGTTTCCCTTCTGGCATAAATACGAATAAAACAGCTAACTAGGCAAGAGGCGACTTTCTTACTTGAATTCAATTAAATTTACAGATTACCCTTACGCGAAATGCACCGTAATAATACTCGTATCTCTGGTTTACTTAATTGTTAAATGTAACCTCCAATATAGTAAAGTAATATCGTATCCTTCTGCAGCAAATCTGTTATTGGGTATTGCCTATCAAACTTATCTTCAAATTTCCAATAAGGGTTTCTCTCTCTCTTTGAATTCTGTCTCTATCATCAGCTTATACGTCCCCACCGTGGGCACGAGCCTACCCGTAAAGGTTGTTTAGGCCTTAATCGTCCACGCGGGTTTGTGCGGGTTTAATCGTCCACGCGGTTCGAGTGCGGGTTTGTAGACTTCACGCACAGCCTCTGAATGTCTTTGTAGGTGTGCGCAGGTTTCCTCACGATGGTTTTCTTTCACCGTGAGAGCATTGGATAAACGCAGATACATATAATTTCGAAAACATATTGGTACGTGGTGGATTGAACCTGCACCTTCCAAGTCAGAAGACAAACAGTCCACACCAATGAGCCACCGACGCTCTTACGCTCTCTCTATATGAGCTGTCATAATGTGTATTCTAGCTGTTTCTGGGTGTATTTGAAGGTATGAAAACCATAGAAAATAATACGGTCTAAATTCTACTCATAAGAACTTTCTTGAATTGATAAAAAGCTGTTTCATTGCCTTCTGTAAACGTTGTCTGCAATTCACTTTGAAGTCGAATTGTTGACATTAAATTTATATAGAGGTAGTTTAGAAATTCGTTATTCAGTTGAAATTTATTGTTTAAATATTTCTTAGACTCAATTGGAACTATATATTTTTTCGAGAGTGCAAATATTAAAGTTTTTATTATTTGCGAAGATTCTACAATTTATCACGTGGATGTATGTTTTGATACTAGAAGAGATAATAATTGCGTGTATGAAGATGGGCTGCCCTTCAACGTTGGATGCTGCTTGCTTTTACACTTTGCCCCATCTCAGTTTCCACGTACGTTTGAGACAGGATCCGCTTTAGCTGAATTTAGCAAAATGCGCTAAAACGCCAAACTAATCAACACGGATTTTTGAGCTTGCATTAAAGTTCGACATACGGATACGGATTCGTTGTAGTATTGGAATTTTGGTGTGATATTACCTCTGTAAAGACTACAGTTAAAATGATGAATCCTAAATTATATAATAAATCTAAAGATGTTAACATAGAAATTAAATGTCTGTTTGTAATAACAGATATTAACTTCATGCATATTAATAAATATACGGTACATACATCAAATCAACATCGGTAATACCGCGGGGAATAGTTTGTATCCTCTACCACATATATCATGGGGAGTGTTCTGACGAGTTATTTGGGCTTGTTCCTGCGGCTGAATTCCACTACGTACTTCGAGGCAGAATTCCAGATTTCACCCACACCATCTGGATACTTGGAGATCTTCTACAGTTCGTTTTGATAGACATTTCTGCGCGTACGATTAATTTGTGGAATCAGTTGCCATCGGAAACGTTTCCGAAACGTTAAATAAAAACGAAATATGACCTGGCATCTTTCAAAAAGAGCGTATTCTTATATAAAGGGCAGGCACATCCCTGCGACCTCAGCTGTTGCAAATGTCCATGGGCGGCGTGACACTTTCCATCAGGTGAACCGCATGCTCGTTTGCCTCCTATGTTATAAAAAAAAGTAATTAAATAGATAACCATTAACAATTCAAAAATATCGAAAGACTTAATTGAATAAAGATTTTTTCATTTCATTTTATTAACACATTTTGAAATTGATTTTGAACAAAAACGCAATATTTACTTGACAGAATATTTATTCGCGATAGAATGAGACATGAGTACAAAAGTTGTACAGCGTAAATGAGGGAGACCTATGTCCAGCAGTACTATAATCGGTTGAAGAAAGAGAGACGTTTTGTTACCATCATCGGAGTAGATTATAAGAGTGTCTGTTTGTAATATTAAATCATCTTATTATACTCATGCATCAGATAATTATTATTCTCTTCATAGCAGAATAATATTTTAAAACAAATGTCTGTCTGTCTGTCCTGCGTCTGTCTGTCTCTTCTGTGTTATTTCTGATATGACTGGACTGATATTAACAGGACTTTCACTGCAAGTAGCTTTTATTTTAGAAAAAACTTTATATTTTAGAAAAATAAATTAATGTATTTATAATGAAATGGCGCTTCAATATTTTCTCATGTGTCTTCTATGTTAACAACAACTCCGTTATGTACGCCTTTCTTCGAGCAGTATCTATGGATGCCAGCAGCCGATTGCTTCGCGCGTGATTTGGGGCGGAACACCACGCTTCGGCGTTCCCCGCTAATCCACGATTCTCGCGGACGTAGATTGATAAGCATGGCTTCAATTCCACCTGATATTATGGCACCATTTTCTATGATATAAGTGTACAGACGGTCAGGAAGCCCCCTGATGGTAAGTAACACGCCTGAACATGACAGAGCGGCATTGAAGGAGACAAACAACAGATACACATTTATAATTCTCCACCAACGCCGCACTGCGCCCGTCACCAGAGACAAAAAATATTAGGTCTCATATAGCCGGTAATTTCACTATCTACAGTATCCTCATCCTGGAACACAAAGTGCATAGCACTCTTATTTCCCGGGACGAAATCTGGCACTGTGGTGGTACCTACCTAAACGACCCAGTATCGAGTCTACCACCTAGTAATTTATTGCCATTTCATCATCATCAGCTCATTCAACGTCCCCACCGAGGGGCACGAGCCTAGCCGTATAGGGTGATTAGGCCTTAGTCGTCCACGCGGGCCCAGTGCGGATTGGACGACTTCACGCACAACCTTCAAATCTCTTCGTAGGTGTGCATGAAGGTTTCCTCACGATGTTTTCCTTCACTGTAAGAGCGTCGGACAACGCACATATATTTAAGAAAATTCGAAAACATATTAGTACGTGGCGGGATTTGAACCTCAGCCCTCCCGGTAGGAAGGCGACAGTCCATACCATTGAGCCACCGACGCTCCATTTAATATGCCATTTATTACCATTTATTATGTCACTTTAGAATCCAACTTTTTGGTATTCCGATACGACTTTATTGTTAATGGTTAAAAATAGTTCTTATATAGTGGAATGAATTGTCTGATGTTTGATGTATTACCAATTGATATCTACCACTAAACAGAACGAATGCAAATTTTTATACACAATAAAAATCCCATAAGCGCATTTCAAAATAAACGGAATTGGAGCCGTTGGTGTGTAATTTGTGTGGAGTACTTGTATTGAAAATACCAGATTGAACAAGTCCGTCTGTACGTCGGTTTTCATTGAGATCATATTGAAATTTTCTCAGAGCTCAAGTTGCAAGTCTATACCGCTCCGGACCGCTACATTAAACCTGAAATAGAATATCAAATACGAAAGAGCTCAGGGAAGTTAAAGTTATAAGTACTAATAATTAATTTATTCTAGTATCTAGCTAGCAAATCAAATATCAACATTAGACGAATCAAAGTGTATTTTTTCATGAAATGCTTAACATATTTCTTCTTATAATCGAGATTAAACAATATTATCTCATTACCCTTTCTACTATATTAGGGTAAAAAGCTTCTTTTTATACTTCTAGATAATGTATTTCAGATTATAATTATTATCATCAATGGAAATTTGTAGAATTTTCCAAGCAATATTTTTTTCTATTGTCATAAAACAAACATTCTTTAAACAAAGTTTTACATATACTACAATATTTGATTTGTATAACCAACAGATACTTCATTCGTCCGTCCGTACGAAGCACGTTTTCTGGATAATAAGAGCCTATCTACAAGCATCGCCACAGGCATAACTAAGTGCCCTAATTAGAGGTCTCACCTGTACATCTATTACTGGTCCTTAAAACTTTGTTAGAAACTCAAGTTGGCAAGTTCAAAAGTTTCGCCTTTGTCTGCACACGGTCTTATTGTTATAGTAAGCTCCGTAGATATTTTGCAGAGTACTTGGAATATAAAATAATTAGTTGCTATCGATCATGCTTCAAATACCACTGGTCGTATTCTAATATTAGTTCTGATCTCTACTGAAGTTGTAAAGCTTTGTTTAGATTAGCGAGAATGTTTTAAATTAATTTTACACAAATGCCTGGTGGGAAGGGTAGGCTCGGGTGGGGTATCTGATGATGATGATGAGGCATGGTGGTAATCTTGACTTAAGTATCGGGGGCTCATGGCACGAGCCTACCTATAATTTACCCGACACACGAGCCTTCCTATTATGTCGAAAATAATGTATTTGTTCCGATTACATTGCAAACACAGGCTGAACCCTACGAGATTTATCAAAATAACGTATATACAACGTTCACAGTTTTTCTATGTTGTATTCAGTACCAGCATTGCACCCATGTGAAGTCGGGGCGGGTCGCTAGTATAATAAAGTGTCGATAGTAATGTGAACGGTCCTACCTCACACCTGAATATACGGTTTAATTTTCCCTTGACCTTCAGCTTTGCCCTTCCATGCTGTGCATTGATTTAACATAATAAAGGTAACTTCGCTCCAACGGAACTGTAATTAGGGACTTGATTTCGAGTTTAATGATAACAGCCGTTGATCTAGGGCTAATTACGGGGCAATACACGGATAGTTTTATGAGATTTAAGCCTAATAGGCCAAGGGTTAGGGGTTTTAGATTTTTTAAGATAAAGGTAATTAAGTAGGATCACTATCCCCCAGTTTAGCATTATATTCTATGGCATTGTTATACGGTATTATTTATTTATATATAGGTACTGCATAATTATTTAAGTACCTAAACAATGAAGTGTGTATATAAATTTGTTGCTCATAAAAATATACATCATCATGCTATTTCTATATTTATGTTTTTTGTTGTTTTGTTTTATATATATTTTAAGACTATACAATATTTAAATATTAAGTATATTTCCTGTATTTTTCTTATGTTTTCATTATTTTATTTATTAGTTTTTCTACAACAAAATATATAAATTATCGTTATGAAAAAAGGCCGTAAAACTTCGGTTTTCATCGCCTCAAACATGAGTTAATAAGTTTTAATCCAAAAGACTCCGACCCCGAACCCCAATCTATACTAATATATAAAGCTGAAGAGTTTGTTTGTTTGAACGCGCTAATCTCAGGAACTACTGGTTCGATTTGAAAAATTCTTTCAGTGTTAGATAGCTTATTTATCGAGGAAGGCTATAGGCTATATATATCATCACGCTACAAGTAATAGAAGCGGAGCAGCAATGAAGAATGTTTCAAAATCGGGGGTATTTTTTCATACTTGGAGCTTCCGCTGCGTACGCTGCGTAAACGGTTAAAGTTACACAAAAGTCATGTATGAGAGTATTGCTCTGCTTTTAATGGCCTACAAAAAAGTCCGCGACAGCATATGTCTATCTTTTAAGGTTAGCTCACTATAACATATTTTTTGCTAAAAAAAATTCTGAAATTGACCCCGAAACCTTCAAAGTTGGAGGGAGCGTGTTATCCCGAATTTAATGCGAGCGAAGCCGCGGGCAAAAGCTAGTTCTAAATAAAGGCGTATTGAGAGATATTTTTACATTTTACATTCGTGATTATTTTCTTTTGCTATTCCCCTCCAAATTAACCCGCATTGAGATCTAGCGGTACTATTGTCCTCATCAGTGATTTTAAGGTTGTACCTAGAAGGTACCCATATCACTCAATAACTTAAAGCTGGAATTTTTTGTATATATTATTAATCTGATAAATACGGTCTCAATTTTTGGGCGTCCATTTTGGCTCAAATTAGAAGGCTTTATTCTATTATTTCAGTTTTATTTTATAAAATTGGAGTAAAGTAATACATTTCCAAGATTTTTTTTATTTAATGATATGGCGGTCTATTACTTAGGCGATTACACATATCACAATTTATTAAGTTCCACACTCAGTTCCCCCAGTCAATTTGCTGCCTCAAGAGTCAAATTGTGGACGTCTTCTAAAGGGCATTTCAACACATGGATTGGGCACCGCTGAACTATGTGTTCCATGGTTTGGGCTTCTTCGCGAACACAGGTTCGAATCTTGCCAACCCCATTTATGCCCAAAGTAGTCCCATTTAACTTGCACTAAGGTTTACGAGCAAGGTCGAAACCCTTGGGTTTTACAATTGGGTCTACAACTCTATTTGCTTCCGCGTTCAATTCATTCTTCCAGTAGGTAGTAGTATTTTTAAATAACGTCAATGAAAATATAGCGGTTTTAACGGATGAAGCCGTCGAAAGAACGTCACTAGGGTTAGTTTTTAAAAATATTTTGTAATGACAAAAACCACTTGTTAAAGTGCCTGTCATGGTCTTGTACATTTTTAGACGTTGGTGTCACTTATCACCTATACAGTTCTAATATCGTCTCGCTTGCAGTCTTGTTGACACCAAGCTGTGTCAATTGACCCCTCTACCCCTTCTCATAGCTATTAAATTTAAGCGAAAGAGGCAATAAAGGGATTGTTTACAATAGGCGACTTGACCTAAACATGTTTCGGATCAGATAAAAAGTGTTGAAGTACGTCTCCTACACTAAATGATATAAGAAACGTTACATTTTATTAAAAATAAATAAGCTGTTTTGCCTTACGATCTGAAGAGTGTATGACAAATCTCGCCACGTCCCAAAGATACTTCGAATTTTCGAAATTATATGTACGTTTATCCGATGCTCTTATGGTGAAGGAAAACGTAGTTAGGTAGGTTCGTAGAGATTAAAAGGTTGTGCGTGACGCCGGTCAATCCGCACAGGGCCCGCGTGAACGACTAAGACCCTTTACGGATAGGCTCGTGCCCATCAAATATAGAAAAATAAAAAAGAATATTATTTAAAGTGTACCAAATTTACAAATGAAATCAAAATTTATATAACAGTAGTAATGAATAAAATAAGGCACCGAAAAGGCATGTCATATTGATTTAATGTGAAAGTTTTCGGGTCATTTTTGTGCATAGATCCTGATCCGATACCTAAATTTTAAAAATCTTACGTAAAACAATCGACAGGTGTAAACGCATCCGAGGACAGACTAGCCGCAAACTCGACTTGCCGGGAGTTCCCAAACTTGTCAGGCTTTGGCGACTCGACTCTATCGTCTCACAAAGCCCTTGATCAACTCCTTCACAAAGTGGTGGGAAAATTAAATGTAGGAAAACTCCAACAATTTTTAGATACCCCCAACTTGGTAACATGAATATTCTGAAACTAATGCGTGTGAGTTCGAACACTCTGAGATGCTTCCGGTGTTCATCCATTTCACTATTTGCATTTTAAAAATATTCGAGCACTTTAGAGTTTGCAACTTTAGAAGTTGTGAGCAGTTGGGAGGCTCCTATTTTATGGCAGCGTTCGGTATTTGCAGCATGCATCAAACCAGCGGTTCTCAATCTCTTATATTCATCGTTTTTTATGTTATAAGTAGCGAGTAATCGAGCAAGAGAGACACCTAAAGGAAAGTGTTCACTTCCACCAAACATGCCACCGGTGCGTTGCTTGCCTTTCAATACGCTTTTTAGTTAAGAAGAGAACAGGACGCTCTCCTGATGGTACGTGATACGCCTGACCATGACAGAGTGGCATTGAAGGAGACCAAAAACTGCTAAACGGTTATTATTCTCCATCAATTCCGAACTGCGCCCATTACCCGAGACAACAGACACACAAAATTATCTATAATAATAGAGAAATCGCAGTAAGGAACCTTAGGCTTGACACGACTTTGTCTAGAATTCATTACTTTTTAGAGATAAACAAGCAGCTCCGTCGAGAGGTGGCTAGATTTTTCAGAATGTTTTTGATGGGATAAAATATTCTGGTTAGATGGGATCAATCGTAATCGGGCCAAGACTTGTGAATGTGTGCACATCATACTGCACGGGGATTTAACCTGTAATCCTGGGTGTTGTAGGCGAGTTGTTAACCATTACAACACAAGGATCGTCGAGACACAACTTAGCTTTTGACACTTATTATCAGTCCCTTCAAGAGGCACAAGCCTACCCGTACGGGTGTAAGGCCTTAGTCGTCCACGGGGGCCCAGTGCCGATTGGCGATTTGGTACGTACTCCAAATACAAACAAATATTCGAAAGTACAACACGAAAAGTAAAAGATCGTAAACTAACACAAACCCATTAAACAACGCCTAAGCAGTTTCTCCCTAAATTCGTAAAATACTCCCCGGAATTCCGAATCCAATAGTCCTAAAGGACCTTTAAAATTTAGACAGTAGCGGTCAGCAAATTGGGCTTCTTCGTGAACTGAAAATTGTTTGAGTTTCCTGTTGAAATAAATTTAAATTTAAGTTCGGCTTTTGCAAAATTGTTTAATGCAGAATCTTTGTTAATCAAGCTACGTGGTAATATCAATGATATTCTGTATATATAAAGGTAGATACGCCATCCGTGCCTCAAAAACGAACCGCCGAAGAGAGTACAGTTTGTACTCTTTTGTTTAGGTAAATGTGTTCGAAATTCGAAATATGGGTATGTATGCTGTCACTGCATTTGGAACACTTTTTTCGATTGTTTTGTGAGTATATCACGAATCCATACTTTTTACATCATTGGGTACTATCAGCCATTTGCAATTGTCAAATTGCAATGTCAATTATTGCTTACTGAAGTTGTCAAACTATTCGACGTTCTATTGTTTTTTCATTCTGAATCCAGTAAGTAATTCATATCCTTAACCTATTTGACTACTGTAAGTTGTGTGTTACCTAAATCAGTGGCTTGAATAAACATTTGTTTTGTAAAAGAATAATAATTTTTATTTATTTATTGAACTACAAATGCAGTTCACCTCCACCGCATTAATAACAGCTTTATTTCATTGAACAAATAAAGTGCCACTAAATATAACCAAACACCCGTTCTGTCTTGTAAGACACAACTAAACAAACGGGCTGACCCTTAATAGGCCTATTTCTATGTCAGCGCAGATCTGTATTAGATAAGCGCACTAATTAAAACCTTGTACACCGAACCCTTCCAACCTTATAAATTAAGCTCGTAACGTAAAAAATTTGAGCTCCACGATATCTCCGCTTGCGATACTATTTCACAATGATTAATCAACAGAGGTGTTATTTACATTTCGCTTTCCGTTCCCAAGTTAGCTTTTCCACTAGCCTTAACTCGGGGATCTGAAGTTGCATTGTTTTCATTTCTCGTTTTTACAAGTGAACATAGAGTTTTAAGTGTACTTTCCGCGCAATGTATGCTGTTGTTGCGATTGTTGATGACTTGCTTCGAGTTGTAAGGTGAAGGAGGGTTGCGCTACGCCTTCCTTATCCAGTTGGAATCAAAACCGCCTTTTTACGTTGCCCCCTTGTCTTCGCAGGCACCTGGCCGACTTTAGCCGTTTGTTTGCTGTGACGTCAGCATTTGGAGCGCAACTTTTAATGCGTATTGCAAAAGGGAAAATAAATGCATAGATCAAAATAAAGGTGGTAAATATTTCATTTTGTTATGTATAAAAAATGTGTCAGGCAGCCTTTTGAACAGAATAAAAATTTAGTTCAATTGTAATAAAATATACAATCAGAGCGTTGGTGGCTCAATGGTGTGAACCGTTGCCTTCCCATCGGGATGGCGAAGGTTTCAATCCCGCCACGTAAAAATTATTCACCTTCGAAATTATGTGTAGTTACTCAATGCTTTTACGGTAAAGCAAATTATCGTGAGGAAACCTGCACACGTCTGCGAAGCTATTCAAAGGTTGTGCGTGAAGTCGGCCAGTCGCAACTGTCTATCAGCTGTTAGTCTCATTCAATGCCACTATATCATGATCAGGCGTATCATTTACCATCAGGTGAGCGTCCTGGTCGTCCTGATTTTATTGAAACTTGGTATGTTGATAGATAGAAAATATGTGGAGATATAGAATACTCGACTTATACAGCGAAACAGCTCTGGTAAAATAAAATAATATATTAAAAGAAGAAAACACGTCTGCCATTTACAATAGTGAAAGAGAAGAGAACAAAAAACAATCAATTAATAATATTCTTTTTACATTTGACATGACTTGTAAGAAATGAGGTTGCATATTAACCAATAGAAGGTAACCTAGAATAGGTTTTAGACTACTTTATGTCCCGTTTTCACCCCCCCCCCCACTTTCCTAAGATGGGGGTTGGAAGTTTGTATGGCAATTATTTCATCTCTTTTGTGTCTCTCGCGCACTCTATTCAATTCATAAAAAAATAATATAAGAAACCTCGATATTATTTTTCAAGCTCTATACATTGATACCCCACACTGAGTTTATATATATATATATATATATATATATATTTTCTGAGTTTCGGAATCAAAACTTTATAGCGGTTCACAGGATGCATATACTTACAAAGTTTGAATAGTGTGGTGCTCATAGTTTCGGAGAAAAAAGGGTGTGACATACGGACGGACAGACAGACATGACGAATCTAAAAGGGTTCCGTTTTTTGCCATTTGGCTACGGAACCCTAAAAAGGGGTAATTTATATATGACTGTTACCAGTTTTTAAGGTGAAAAGGAAAAAATGGTATGCGAAGCGAAAAAGAAGAAGAAGCAGTGTTGCAGTGTTAAAATTATTCTGTTTTCGTTCCCAGGAAAGTGGAGCCATGTTATCCCGACTTTTACGCGGGCGAAGCTGCGGGCAAAAGCTAGTCTTCTAAATAACGAAGTCGGGTTTATTACAACACTTTTAACTCGGAGTTATAAGATCGGCTAGACCAATTTTTATGGTTTTTAGTTCGTTGAATATGTCCCCGCCCCGAATAGCAGAATACTTCTTAAAAATAATGAAAACTCGACGAAAACATAATTATAAAAGATGAATAATTTTTCCTAAATGTTGCTTTGTTTCGTACCTGTCAACAAATGTTGTCCATCCTGTCAAATACTATAAGTAATAGTATTTGACAGGATGGACAACATTTGTTGTCGGGTCAGCTAGTCTAACATAAAAGACACGATCACTAATTATAAAATTATAATAAAAACTAACAATCGAATAATGAAGTATTCAACAAAATTGCTCTTTCCTATAGTATAAAGGAATTCCTGTTAGTAATATTGTCTTTAAGTAACCCCGGTAAGGGCAAGCCGAGAACACGGAATTAAGAAACGACGAATAATAACTGATAGCAAATAACGCTACACGAAAATGCTTTGAAGCCAATTTGTAATTGAGGATAAAATGTATTTAATTTAAACACGATCTGTGCCTATTGTAATTTCCCCCTTGTAATTTTCGTGGAATTTCCGAAATAGACGGTAATTGATGTTGGTACAGCATCAAATATATTTTTGTAACTTTTACTAGCAAAGATAAAAGGACAGGGCCATTGTGTTGCAGGCCTTTCTAATAGGAATATGCTTTAAGGTCATATTGCTCGCGATCATTTTTTTCTTATCGGATTTTTCTTTATCGGATCCGATAGGAAGTTTTGTTAAGGCATTTTTTTTAAACTCTTAACTAAGTGATTGTAATTGAAAACTTTGTATTAATGCTTATTTAAAATTTGTTACAGATTAGATTGAGTTTTAAATATAAGACTGTAATAAAATTCTGTTGAACCTAAATTTCCATTTTGTAATTCTATCTACCTATTCAACCTATCGCAGTCTACTGCTGGACATAGGTCTCCCCCATTTTGCGCCAAAGATCCCGGTCCTCCGCTTTTCTCATCCAGCCTCCACCTTTTCCAAGACCTTTCGCAAGTCGTCGGTCCATCGGGCTGGAGGGCGTCCTACGCTACGCTTGCCGAGACGCGGTGTCCACTCCAGAACTCGTCTGCTCCAACGGCCATCGGTTCTGCGACATACGTGACCAGCCCACTGCCACTTCAACTTGCTGATCTGGCGGGCTACGTCGGTAACTTTAATTCTCTGACGGATAAAATCCTTTCTGATCTTATCTCTAAGAGAGACCCCGAGCATAACTCGCTCCATTTTGTAATTATTGAATTTTTTTTTTTCAAACAAAATTGTTTATTGTTTATGAATAAAATGAACGAAATTGAATTGTTGTGCATAGTCAAAAATAACAAAAACTTAATATAAAAGATTTCCGTTCATCTAGGTGGCATGGGGGAAATATCGATGTACGGTGGTTAAATGTCACACGTAAAACCTATATACACTCGACTTCTACCATCTGTTAGACGGAAAAGGAACGCCAATGCTACCCATCCCTAATCGATTGAAGAGTGGGTCACGTCACTAGTTTGTCTTGACCTAAGGATTGCGCGCGGGAAAAACACACATTATAAGACTAAATTTATTATTATTAATAAAATGTTATTTAAAATTAATAATATTCCTACAGTGTATCTAGTTCTTGTCTTGTATGTCTCACATCAGTTACACTTCTATAATATTAGTACACATGTTATTTCTGCAATCCCAATCTCGATATTTACTTTGACGAACAGTTTTATTCACTATCAAGTTTGGTAGAACACAATAGAACACCTGTATGCACGTCACTGGTTATCCACGTATAAAATTGAGAAAACATTATTGTTTCAATTTTTAAATACGATGTTAATTGATTAAACATTTGTGTTTGTTCAGTCTGTGACTGTATTCTAAAGCCAACACATTAGTATCTTCATTTCAATTTACGTAGGCTAGAGTAAAGAAAGACGTTGTTTTCAATTTATCAATTGCTTGCTCTGTAGCATAAGTTTTAAAAGCTAACTATTTAAACGATAATAAATATTAATCTTAGAAATAAGTATATGTAGGAGATAATTAAATTTTCTTGTACTTTTAAACTTATATTTGTCAAATGTGACGCAAAAAATATTTAACTTATAATTATAATCTCATGATATAAGTTTTTAACTACGCCACGCTAAAAGCTACTCGAATTCTTATTCTGCCGGACGAGGTCACCAGCACCAAGTAATCATAAAATAGTAATAATAATAATCTTTATTGCACAAAGAAAAACACAATACACGGAGGAACAGAACAGTAGTACAATTAAGGCGGTCTTATCGCTATAAAGCAATCTCTTCCAGATAACCTTCAAGGGAGGAAATATATAAATAAATGGTAGAAAAAATAGTAAAGAGAGTCTTGTTACTTGATTAAAGAAATAAATTATTATCTCTTGGGAGGCTTACTATAAGGTTCGAGTGAAAATCAATAAACAAATCTTTTTTAAGGGGCCGATTGTCTGACTATAGACTAAACCAGTATAGGAAGGTACTTAGTTTTATAAACGACATCATATTTAAGAGTACACTACATAGTTGCACCTTCAAAAGCTTAAAAGTAGCAACATGTTTCGAGTGCTCACGAATTCATTTTCCTTATGAATATTATAAATTCGAGTCGCGTTGGACGCTTGAAAAATAATGGAGGCGAAGCGCAATTTCGTCAACTTTAGTATTTAGGTAAAAGCAAGCGAATGGCTTGCAGGGATCCTTGGTGTAAAGTGAGACTGATATTAATATGACTAAGCGTGTAATACAACAGCAAAGATTAAATTATTTTTTGAGTTATTAAGTAGATAAGAAATAACGCATTGTAGGAGATTGCAGGTGGGATGCACTTTAGCTTGACGTATCGCAATTCACTGCAGGACTCAAGCATATTTTTCATCATCATCATCATCATCATTCATCATCATCATTACAGCCCAATTATGTCCACTGCTGAACGAAGGCCTCCCCTAATGATTTCCACGTGGACCGATCCCTTGCAGTTGACATCCATCTGCTACCCGCCACCTTAACCAGATCATCCGTCCATCTGGTTGGGGTCGGCCTACGCTTCGCTTTCCGTTACGTGGACGCCACTCGAGAACCTTTCCGCCCCATCGGCCATCGGTTCTACGCACTATGTGCCCTGCCCACTGCCACTTCAACTTGCTAATCCTCTGGGCTATGTCGGTCACCCTAGTTCTCCTACGGATATCATCGTTTCGGATTTTATCGCGTAGGGAGACACCTAACATAGCCCTCTCCATAGCACGCTGAGCAACCTTGAGTCTATTCAAGAGGCCCTTAGTGAGCGACCACGTTTCGCTTCCGTATGTCATAACTGGCAACACACACTGGTCAAAGACCTTCGTCTTGAGACACTGAGGTATTTTGGACGAAAAGATCTGCCTTAACTTCCCGAACGCTGCCCATCCTAATTGGATTCGACGAGAAACCTCCTTCTCGAAGTTGGACCTACCCATTTGGACTACCTGTCCCAGGTACACATATTCGTCAACAACTTCGAGGACAGAACTTCCAACTGATATCGGTATAGGTACGACATGGGCATTAGACATGACTTTCGTCTTGTCCATGTTCATTTTAAGACCCACCTGTTGAGAAGCTCCGTCTAGGGTTTCGAGCATAGTGCTTAAATCCTCCATGGATTCTGCCATGACTACTATATCATCGGCAAATCGAAGATGAGTGATGTACTCGCCATTCACGTTGATGCCAAGTCCTTTCCAATCGAGCAGCTTAAACATATCTTCCAACGCAACTGTGAACAGTTTCGGAGATATAACGTCTCCCTGTCTCACTCCTCGGTGCAATTGGATAGGTTGTGTAAGCTCTTCATGTACACGGACTGACATAGTAGCGCTCTCGTACAGACATCTCAATACTTCGATATAGCGAAAGTCAATATGGCACCGTTGGAGGGCCTGAAGCACAGCCCAAGTCTCGATCGAATCAAAGGCTTTCTCATAGTCCACAAACGCCAAGCATAATGGCCGGTTATACTCTCTAGTCTTCTGTATAACCTGCCGCAGCGTATGTATGTGGTCTATGGTGCTGAAGCCTTTGCGGAACCCGGCTTGTTCGGGGGGCTGGAAATCATCAAACCTACGCGCGAGACGGTTCGTGATGACTCTGGAGAACAACTTGTAAATGTGGCTCAATAGCGTGATGGGTCTATAATTCTTCAGCAAGGTTTTGTCGCCTTTTTTGAAGAAAAGCACCACCACGCCATTGCTCCACGCCTCTGGCGTCGCACCCTCACGGATCACGGAATTAAAGAGCTTCTGAAGGGTCTTAAGCACTGGCGTGCCACCTGCTTTCAAAAGTTCTGCGGTAATTCCGTCTTCTCCGGGGGCCTTATTTCGCTTAAGTTGTTTCAGAGCCATCCTAATCTCGCTCAAGGTGACTTCCGGGATATCCTCAGATAAATGTCGGGTTAACTTAGCTCTCGGGTCTTCGGCTAAGCTTGAAGCGGGAATCTGTGTAGCGGTATATAACTCGCTGTAAAACTTCTCAATCTCCCTCAAAATCTCTGGTTTAGATGAGACTACATTTCCACTGTTGGTCTTCAGACTAGTCAGCTGGCTTTGCCCAACAGACATGTTCCTTGCAAACACCTTGGAACCCTGTTCCGTTCGATCGCCTCTTTAATACACTTTGTATTAAAGCGACGAATATCGCGTCGCAAGGAGCTGGATATACGTCTATTAAGCTGCCGGTATTGTGACGCGTCGTCTGAAGACTGCAGTTTCATCTGTCGTCTTGTCGCCATGAGATCGAGAGTCTGTTGAGATAGTTTATTGGGTCTTAATTTGCGTTGTCCCTTGCAAAACTTAGACCCAACTGTTTGCAGAGTTTCCACTAGCCCGCTATTTATATCGTCCACTGTTACGCAGCTCTCTAGGCATTCAAAGCGATTCTGCAGTTCGAGTTGAAAGCTCTCGGGGTTATTGATTTGAAGCACGTTAGGTCGGAGCGTAGACTTCATCAGGCGAGACCTCTCCAGTTGAACATTAATATTTAACGTGCCTCTTACCATACGGTGATCGCTACCGGTTTTCACCCTGGCGATCACAGAGACGTCGTTAAATATATGTCTTCTGGTGGTCATGATGAAGTCAATCTCATTTCGTGTGGAACCATCGGGACTCAACCAAGTCCACTTCCTCTGCGGCGGCTTCTTGAAAAAAGAGTTCATCATAAAGAGTCCCTCTTTTTCCATGAAATCGGCCAGCCGCTGTCCCCTGGGGTTCCGGTGTCCAAATCCATATTGCCCCACTTTCAACTCACAACCACTTCGAATGCCCAGCCTTGCGTTGAAGTCTCCCATAACGACCGTAAAGTGTGTCTTGGAGGTATGCATTGCTCTGCTGATATCATCATACATAGCCTCCACTTCATCGTCGGAGTGCGATGAAGTCGGTGCGTAAACCTGTACCACCTTCAGCGCATAGCGCTTGGTGATTCTTAGTACAAGGTACGCTACCCTAGCTGACACACTTTCGATCTTCACGATGTTGTTGATGAGAGACTTATGGACGAGAAACCCGACACCACCCTGGGACACTGGTCGCCCTCACGGTAGTAAAACAGGTTGCCGGATTGCAGTATTGTGGTATCCTCCCCCTCTCTTCGGACTTCACACAAACCTATTATGTCCCAATGCAACCTGCCTAACTCCGTTTCTAGCTCTAATAGCTTTTCGTCAGTCCTCAGTGTGCGCGTGTTATATGTTGCCAGTTTTAAATGCCGTTGTTGTTTCTTTAGGTAGCCGGATCTCTGCCGGAGATTCTTAGCACCCCTTGCCGCGCCGTAACCGTGGCCGCTACCGTAGCCCGGAATAGCGGGGCCGCCGGGGACTAGGGGCCAATTCTTACCTGCGTCTTCCATTGGGGGTAAATGCCATACTCACCACGCTTGGCAGGCGGGTTGGTGAGCGCAGAGATACGCCAGTACCTAAGTGATGCTGCTGCCCATCACTTGGTGGGAAATATTCCCTCTGTCGCCTTCTACGACACCCTAGGAAGAGTAGGGGTGGTGACAATCGTATTCTAGTCTGCCGTCACCACACGGCTAATCATCATCATCATCATCAGCTCATTAAACGTCCCCACCGAGGGGCACGAGCCTACCCGTATAGGGTGATTAGGCCTTAGTCGTCCACGGGGCCCAGTGCGGATTTGGACGACTTCACATACAACTTCGAATTCTTCGAAGGCGTGCATGAAGGTTTCCTCACGATGTTTTCCTTCACCGTAAGAGCGTCGGATAACGTACATATATTTTTCGAAAATTCGAAAATACATTGGTACGTGTCGGGATTTGAACCTCAGCCCTCCCGGTAGGAAGGCGACAGTCCACACCACTGAGCCACCGACGCTTTTATAAGCATATTTTTGATTTGTATTATTTAAGTACTAATATAGCCCTTAAGTATTACTGTTACTAACCACTATGAGTCCCTGTTACTTGATTTAATAAAGATATTACTGATGTTACTATAAATTTATGGGCTCGCAGTATTTCCTGGTCCTTGTTTAGATGAGATTTAGTCACCATGATGGGTTCGCAAGTCGTCGGTCTATCTGACCAGACGACGTCATTAGGAGCCCTTATCATTACGTATCTCGGGTCAGTAAAAAACATATCACAGGTTTAATGGAAAAAATCCGTGACACCGAGGTGTATAAGGTCTATCAATAATAATATTTAAACTCTGTTAGTAGGTAAATAATATTTTTAACTAGCTAGCTAGTACACTGCGTTTAAGTTATCACTGAATAACGGCAGATGCCCCGGAATTGTGGGATTGAAGCCGTTGATCGTGCCTCAGCAAACATGGCCGAAACACTACAAAATTTAGGCAGCCCCATCGGCACGTCATCACCCCTAACGGCTTACTGCAGGGAAACGCCTTCCCACACAGCATAGCCATGGGAGAATGGGCCATATCCTTCCACGCATCCCAATAAGGATTATTGGAATTCACGACTGTAAGTACCTAAGATTGAAGCCAGACCGACGACTTAACGTGCCCTCAAATTTATTCAAACAATTAGGTGATTCAGCCAATGTCCTTAACAAAACTATGAACATCGTACAAAGTTACTTTCACTATATGGTTACCCTTTGGTTTCGAACCATGACCCCCGGATCACGAGCGATCAAAACCAAACCACAGACCAAAAACCATGGATCCCATGGGAAAATACCATGGCATATGGAACCTCGCAAAGCGTGGTGCCTATCGCACTTGTCTTCGTTATAAGTAAGACTTATTAGGCGAATGGCTGGAATAATTTGGCCTCGGGTCAATCTGTTACGCCTAACGTCGTCGGCTTTAAATTCATTGCTGTTGTATTTTATTAGAAGAGATAAATCTGACAAAATGCTGAATTTTAAAAACCTTATAAATGCATAATATTTGTGATGAAATTAAGCAATTCGCTGATAAGGGACCGTATCTAAACTATTTCACCAGCACAACATTGCATTGTGGATTACATAGGTAAAACCTATATAATCATATTTGGTGATTCCATATGTAAAACCTATTATAATTATGCATACATTTATGTGTCTTACCACGCTAACAGGGCATGCTTGCTTTTCTTTTTCCCAAAAAATAGCATGTTTTTCATCTCATTACTGATGTATATTACTTTCTACTGGTAGGAATATAATTTCATATAACATTAGATTTCAAACATATTATTTCTATGTAACTTACCACACTTAAATATAGAAGAAAAACTTTAAGACGAATGTTGCAAAAGCTTTTACATCTGGTATGTAAATATTTTACATAATGAATTCAGTAATAATTGTAATGGAAATGTGTGCGTTCAAAGAAATATTATCCAGTACTAAAGCGTTGGGTATTATTGCTTAGCATTACCATTTTACATGCTTAGGCTTTTATAATTTAATTGTTTTGTTTACTAGTTCCATTATAAAGCAGTGCTTGCTAATAAACAGACGACTTAATTGATTAAAAATTTAAAGACGTTTGTATCGCATAAACGCGTCTGCATTTTTTAAAATCATCATTAGCCTTTGTACGAATTCCGTTGATGGCCGTTGGAGTAGGCCAGTTCTGGGATGAAGAAAGCGTCTTAGCAAGCGTTGGACGTCCTCCGGGTCGTTGGAACGACCACTTATAAAAGTTCACGGATTGCAGCTGGATGACTAGGTGGATGACTCGATACTGAGACGTAGGTACCACCGCAGTGTCAGATATCATCTCGTGAACATAAGTGTTATGCACTTTTGTGTTTCGGGAAGAGGGAACTGTAGCTTGTGAAATTACTATGTATATACCCTACCATTTGTAGTATCGGGTGTCGGGCGCAGTCCAGCATTTGTGGAGGATAGTAACTATCAGTTCTTGGTGGTCCTTCAATGCTGCTCTGTCATGGTTAGACGTATCACTTACCACCATGTGAACGTCATGACCGTCCTGTATACAGTACTTCATCAACATCAGCTCATTAAACGTCCCCAAACGAGGGGCACGAGCCTACCCGTATATGGTGTTAGGCCTTAGTCGTCCACGTGGGCCCAGTGCAGATTGGACGACTTCACACACAACCTTCGAATCTCTTCAAGCTTGCATGAAGGTTTCCTCACGAGTGTTTCCTTCACCGTAGAGCGTTGGATAACGTACGTATTTTTTCGAAATTCAATAATACATTGGTACGTGTCGGGATTTGAACCTCAGCCCTCCCGGTAGGTAGGCGACAGTCCACACCATTGAGCCACCGACGCTCTTATACGCCTGTATACTTATAACATAAAATATGAGGAAGCGGAGAATCGGACGCAAATAGAAGTACTAACGTCGACGTGTTATGTTATTTTTTATTTATTTTTATGTTAAAAAGGAGGTCGCTATGTAAACCGATCATTATACACTGTTTGCAGCGCCGGATCTTCAATTTTTTTTGGGTGGGGCAAAAATTTAGAAATGCCGCCCCCCCTCTTTTATTTATTTTTACCTTTATCATCCTATTTTATTTCACTAATTTATATAATAGGTCCTCAAATTGATTGACATTTGGACAAAGCTGCAACTTTTTACGCAGCTGTGATCAGTTTCAGAGATATTACATCTCCTTGTCTTACTCCTCGGTGCCAATGATAAGCCAATGGTAAGCTCTTCATGTACTCGGCCTGACATAGTAGCGCTCTCGTACAAACATCTCAACAATTCGATATAGCAGTAGTCAAGTCAGGCACCGTTGGAGGGAATGAAACACAGCCCAAGTCTCGATCGAATCGAAGGCTTTCTCATAGTCCACAAACGCCAAACATAATGGTCAGTTATACTCTCCGCTCTTCTGTATAACCTGCCACAGCGTATGTAATATGTAGTCTATGGTGCTGAAGCCTTTGAGGAACCCGCTTGTTCGGAGGGCTGGAAATCGTCAAACATATGCGCGAGACGGATCATAATGACTCTGGAGAATAACTTGAAGATGTGGCACAATATCGTAATGGGTCGTTAATTCTTCAATAAGCTTTTAATATCTAAGATAACTCGTAACAGATGTAAAAACGGCAAGATTAGTTTATTTTAGTCATTTTTATAATGTAATGTCGTATGGTCTACCGTTGTGGGGTACGGCTGCCGACATTGATACAATATTTGTGCTACAAAAAGAGCTTTTATCTACAACCTTAGACCACGTGACTCTCTTAAAGAACAGTTCAAAGAAATAAATTTGTTTTTTGTAATGTAATTTTTGTATATTTTTGTCGTTCATAAGTGCTTTTTGTAAGCCTAATTTAAATAAATGAATTTTGACTTTAACTTATCATACCCGGAATATTAGGCTCTCTCCAAGCGGATACGAAAACTCGTTCGCAGAGAATTCTACTATTTCAATACAAGGTTAATTAAGGACCTTATTAAGGAGAACAGGGGGCCCAAAGTTTTCCAAAAACCACTTGGCAGAATGCTCCTTGCATTCTGGTGAAGCTTAATATAGCAGATGGCCAACTACTCACATTACGCCAACAGATCCTGGAAGAGGTTGAGAAATTCTATGGATTTGTCGAGCGCTCATCAGTACAGACCGAAGACAGCGAAGATCTACGTGCCCTACTAAGGCACCATTGTACGTAGGATATGCCGGATGTTGACGTTAGCGAAATTAGTGCAGCACTGAAGCAACTGAGAAATGAAAGGGCCCCGTGGGATGACGGTATTACGACAGAACTCCTAACACCGGTGGACAACCCATCCTTAGGACATTAGGTGAGCTCTTTTAATGCCGTCATCTACCTGGGAACTACACTGGAAGCGTGGTCCACAAGCGTTCTTTAAGAAGGGTGATAAAGCTCTCTTGAAGAATTATAGACCGGTAGCGTTCTGATAAGCGTCGGTGGCGTCCTTCTCCAGATTGTCCAAGAATAAGTTTACTTGGGCTAAAACTTGACCGGCACAATTTCGGAAGGGAAGCTAGTAGGAGGATTCATTTGGCTGGGCGGCATCAGGCAAGTTACATCAGATCTTCACGTCGACGATTCCGCAACGCTTAAGGACAAAAGTCTTTGAGAAATACGTCCTACCCATACCAACATACGCAGATGAGACATGGACACTGACTGCGGATTGGTTCAGAAATTCAAAGTTACTCAACGAGCGATGGAGCGTGCTATGTTGGGAGACTCTTATACATAAAATCAGAAATGATGTTATCCGCAAAAGAACTAAAATTACCGGCATAGTTCGCCAGATTAGCGAACTGAAGTGGCAGTGGGTAATGATGTCGCAGAACCGATGGCCGTTGGAGCAGACGAGTTCTGGAGCGGAGACCGCGTCTTGGCAAGCGTAACGTAGGACGCCCTCCGGCCCGATGGACCGACAACTTGCGAAAAGTCGCTGGTGGAGTCTGGATGAGAAAAACGGAGGACCGGAATATCTGGCGCAAAATGAGACCAATGTCCAACAGTGGACTGCGATAGGTTGAATAGAGAGGGAAAGGTTTAATCACCTTTCTTGAAGAAGAACACCACCACGCCATTGCTCCTCACCTTTGGTGTCGCACCATCACCGATTCCGGAATTAAAAAGCTTCTGAAGGGTCTTAAGCACTGGCGTGCCCCCTACTTTCAAAAGCTCTGCGGTATATCCGTCGTAGCGGGGTCTAATAACGCTTAAGCTGTTTCATAACCATCCTAACCTCGGCAAAAAAGCAATGTCATTAAAAAGTTACAATTTATCAATTATTGGTATTGATATTAATCAATTAAGTTCTATAATGAAATAAGACTACTCGCCTCAGCTTTTTCGAAGTCACACTGGATGAAAAAGGCGTTTTATTTCCAATTTATTTTGTATATTTTCTTAAAAAACGTGGTCGCTTGATGCAAGTAAAAGGAGCTTAATTGTTTATTTTTTTTTTTTTCAATTGTAGCTGTCCATCATGAAAATGATATAGCTTTAAAGCAGCTAAGTTGGCATCAATTAACATAGAGAAATAACTACGTAACTTTGAAATAATACACTGCTGCCCTGTATAGAGATCGACGAGAGAGTTTTCGTATACAGCGTCATTCCTCAGATCGCAGCTGCACCCGCCTGCTGACCGTGATCTGCGGGCGCCTATTTAGAACTATGCAAAAAAATGTAATGGTTCAGTAACATGCCTTACTCCGCGCTCCGGTTATCAGTCGTATTTCTATGGCCATGCACTTGTACTATTATTTATTCCGCGGGCAAGTAAGGTAAATGATGAGTGGTCCATTAGTCGGTTTGCCGCCCCCTGACCGTGCCGCCCGGGGCACGTGCCCCGTCTGCCCCCCTAGATCCGGCCCTACTGTTTGGCTAGTCTACCTTATCATGGGGAAGATTTATATTATGATTACTACAATGCTCAAATTAATCAATTCCATGCTTTCATTATCTGCTGAAATTCAAACAATTTTATCACTGATTAAATAAATAAATATACAACACACAGTTTCTCTGAAAGGCTGATGAGTCTTTCAGATATAAGTATTTTTAAAAATATCTATTTTTTTTTGCTTGTAAAATGTTTCTAAGCAAAGAAATAAAATATTTTAACTTATTTGAACTACCTTGCAAGGAAAAGACGTCGCAGCGTCTTTCTCGAAAACAAACAAAAACATTCAGCTTTAATCATTAACTCGTCCAATTCGATTGTGCGGAAAAAATCCATTTCCATAAAGATAAGATAAAAAGAAGCATTGCCCAAATCGTGAAAACTTTTCCAATTAATTCCAACAATTAAAAAAGGATTACAATTTTAAGAAAACAAATCTCAGGGATTCAGGCTGTGGTGTTGTTGAAGTGGACCCTTCTGTTTCTCAAGCATAACCAGCGATTGTTAAATATACGGTATAATAATAAAACGTTTATTTAGTGTCTTAAATCAGTACGTGTACATATAGAACAAATTAGTCAACAGTACTTATCTATAATTTATAGTTGTATAAAATTATACATTAGTTAAGCTTATGTTTTTTATTTTACTTATTTTTCGTATAATCGTTAACTTATGTTTGTAATTATACTTATTTTTCGAATTGAGTTTTTGCCATTTGCGTGAAAGGCGTGAAGGCCTTTATAGCTTCACTGGGTAGGTAGTTAGCACACGTGACTTTAAGGCCTGTATTCTAGAAC